>JACSZP010027652.1:0-15199 GCA_016161895.1 Pinna nobilis
ATATCCATGATGTTTTAGTATCTTTTAAACATGCTAGTTTTAAGCTGAATATAGATTCTCTTTTTTCATATTGGAAAGACAAACTAGATGGAGATCTTACGTTTTTTGTCAAAACCATGACTGTTTGTTCAGATAGAGATACTGTTAAAAAGCTTAAAAAAGTGAAAAATCAATCTTCACATCAATTCATGTGCATTGGGTACTTTCCGATTTGATTAACCTACGCAAAATATTCTGATAAATGTCTTATACTTAACAAATATTAACTTATCAAATGTTTCTTAAATTATACATTAAAATTATGAAAATCATATATTGCAAAATTAAAATGACATCAACCGCGGAAGATTAAACTAACAATTTAGATCGAAGACATAGACATAATCTTTTTCAGATCCATTTTGAAACATTTATGTCTGTAAATCCAATCTCATTAAAGTTTTTTAAGTCACATTAAGTTGAATAAAGTATGGTTTATTTCATTTGATAATGACTGATAGAGACGTATGAAAAATGATGTACCTGTATTAGATGGGTCACCTAGATTTACAGATAGAGACAGCCATCAAATAACAAAGAAGTATTTTTCACACAGACAATCCTTCCGATTCCGATCTTAGTTTTGATAACAAAGACAAGATTCGAACATTGCACTGCTTGCATCATATCTTTATTTGCAATTACATGTACATTGTTTAAATATATCAAATGAATTACATGCTTAAAAGTAGTAATTATATTCAGGTCGCACTTACTTCTTTTGCGTTTGAGTGTGGATACTCGGCTTTTGTTAATGGTAAACAAAGGATACTGCCTCGTCCACGTCACCTGCTCCTATCTCTGATTTTCAAAGTTCCGCATTATTTCTAATATTCGTGGGATTTATTAATCCTCTCAAGGACGGGTATCTACACGGTAAATGTCACTAAATACAATTGCAATAGAAATATCTATAATTTGTCATATTTATGATAATGAAATGGATTTTACAGGTCTTGATCCATACGTACAAACTAAAGAAAACGATAATGTCATCCGAAATGTATCGTTGTAGGATCCACAAGATCCAAC
This sequence comes from Pinna nobilis, assembly GCA_016161895.1. Lineage (NCBI taxonomy): Eukaryota > Metazoa > Mollusca > Bivalvia > Pterioida > Pinnidae > Pinna > Pinna nobilis. Next base: position 1,072 of record JACSZP010027652.1, read on the forward strand.
TCATTAAATTAGTTATCTTGTGCAATTATTGATCAAGGGAAGCACGGATAATTTTAGATACAGAGGTATACAATATATCATAGAGTTTACGCAATTCAAGAAATATACGGAACATTTAATTCAACGCATCAGAAGAATGCAACAATATATATATGTTATAATGTATGTAGCATTTTCCTCCTCCTTCAAAGTACATAAACGCTTTGCAACTTCATTGGAAAATTAGCATCTATTAAACATACTCTTTTCCTCACCAACGTTAACGCATCAGTAGTATGCAACAATATAGGAAACGTGTAAGTATATGTAAACTTTCAAATTTAATGATACTATTTCAGGGTTTGTTGTCATGACTATAGCCTAATAAATGCCTATTGAGAAAAGATACGATTAATAATCCTGGTTGTTGCTGTTGTCGTTGTTCAATCCATGTGTAACGCTACATCAATGACATTCGATGCAGGGTTAAACATCTTGATGTGCTACATATCGGTTGTTAGATCGCTTTTTACATACTGATTTTGACTACGGATTACTCAGGCGGGTATGACAAGTCAACAAGGGGTCAACTTACTTCTCCTAGGCACCTTATTCCACCTCTGGTGTGTCCAGGGGTCCATCATGTTTGCCGTAAACGCCACCCCCTCTCTCTCTCTCTCTCTCTCTCTCTCTCTCTCTCTCCCTGTATTTCTTGCTGTTAGTATGCTTTGCCCTTTAATTTCGTTATTTTTCTTGTTTAATGTTAAAACGTCAAACGATATACAATATAACCCGCAATAGTAGAAACCTGTAGATAAAGACATCTTGATAGTAATGACCGCCATTTCCGATAATACGATCTGTGTGCGTATCAACCCGTACATGTACGGGTTCCCTCAATGGTGTTTTTCTCTACATACTTCGTTGTATACCATTCGAAAACCAAGTATATAGCCGAGTTAATAATAGAACATTCTGATTCAAACTTTAACTTTTATCTCAGTTTGGCTTGTAACCGGTTAATTCTAATTACATGTATGTGTAAAATGAAATAGCCATTGTACTTTCGGGATGCCATTGCCGGAAATTCCCCATCCTCGATTTTACATATTTTTGCCTGTGACAATAATCGTAGATTAACTCGACGGAAGTCAAGTATATTTAATTTATTTCATTTCATTGAAGTTCCTATTGGCCCCGTTATAATCATTTCGACCAATCAGGTAATGTTTGGCAACGATACATCGAACATGGTTTTATTATGTCATTACTCTCTGGAATGTGAACTGTAATACTTTCTTGAAAAAGGGTAAGATTCAACCGGAATAAAGTCTAGTATTACTGAAAAATGTTATTTATGAATATTCATGAGGTCTAATAGATTACTCTGTCGAGTAAATCCAGGGGATTCAGTCATAAGCATAAACATCATTAGGTTGTCATGAGTAAGGGTTATTCTTCACTACTATAAACTGAATCCCGTAACATGATTGATTCAGAAGTAACACAGGATAAGGTGGTTCGTCAAGCTGGTACAGCAATAGTCACGTTTCCCTTATTTGATATATTTTGTACTGTAGAACGAAACATGCAGTCCAAAATTCCAGTATATGCACTTATTATTAAATTCTTCATTTGAACAATGTAACTTGTAGCTTTTATTAATCAATATCAATTAAAACCTGAATTGTTCCGACATTTTAAGTGAACTCTATCAGTGTATTTTTGTATAAAATGAAAATAAATGCTACAGCCATTCACCGAAAAAACTTTTCATCAGAATTTCGAACGATGTATAAAGTGATTAGACAAAACAATTTTATTCTCTTTTATCAGGGAATATTGTGCATCATTTAATGTCTTCATAGATTCCTGTAATTATTATGTAACCTACATACTTGAAATTGTGTGTAACTATCTGTTAATTTGGTTTTATTTTACCTTATTATCTAAACCAAATAAACAAGCACATGTTCTGTAATCAACCAATTAAGTCACCAGATTTGACGCGTGGTCCGTCTCTGTTATACCAGATATTATGTTGTCGTATTCATAAAATATTTTTATTCAATTTCAGTATTAAATTATGAGAGAAGGTTTCATTTTTTACTTTGAGTTTTCTTTTGTTCATTACACTAGATAGCCCAGGTGCAGCACTTGTCCTAAACTCTTCAAAAATAACAAAGGTTTCTCCAGTATTATATTTAATTTTCTAAAGATGTTCGAGTGCGTATCTTCAATTTCTACCTGCAAAACAGGGTATTCAAAATGAAGAGACAGATATAAATATTACTCAATTAACATTGAGTACTCAGCTTAAAGATGGTTGAACCATCTTGACACACACTGCTGTCCCCTGTGGTATAGTTCCTGTATTTTTCCCGTCTTGTTCACCGTCTATTATATGGGCTTGATATAAAGCTAGAGTGACACTTGTGTTTCTCAATTGTACTAAATGTCAATTGTAACCATGGGGAGGTGTTCCGTTAACATAAAAGTCGATACAAGAAGCAAAAAAATATTCATTGTATCAGTTTCAATAAAGAGTATCATCGAGATTATGTATTGAAACATAAAAACATGCTATTAAGAAAACGAAATGTCGGGGCGTTCCCTCCCCCATATCAATTGTGCTCATGTTACAAATAGGTGCATACAATCACGTTTATTCAATTAAATTGCATCCTTATATTTTAAAACAAGTTTTTGGATTATATTTAACGATATTATTATAATTTAAGCTGGAATTTGTTCCTTAATAATACCCTCTACAACCGATGAGAAATACGCATAGAATCTGGACAATACTGCATTTATTTTCTATGTTTGGGCTATATTTGTCCGTTTTAGGTTGTTTTGAGATAAAATTGTGTTCTCACGGTGCAAGCATAATATGCTTTATTATTAGATAAATTTATACATATTTAGATCTTCCAATATTGTAAGTATTACCATCAAATCATCAAATACCTACACTCAACAAAATGCTTACTGTCAATTGTTGAAATTTTAAATTGACAACTTTGTGAATTCGTATGACGTATATTACTGTCAATTATGTAATGTATTTTCAAATATGTCAAAAAGGGTTTTTCTTTTAACTAAAATTATGTGTTATCTTGACTTTCTTTCAAAATGTTTTCTCGCTTATAACAGAATGAAATATAATTTTGACCACAAATCTCTCTGAATTGAAATGATTGAATCAATTTAAGTCTCATGCTTAGCATAGCGGAATGAAGTAATCAAATTTATGAATATTTAACTCTATTTCTCACTTTGGCTTATCTGTTGTCAGTCGGAATACATTAAGTTGATACAATTTCGTTATAAAGTATTCTTTTGTATATTTTTTTTCAAAATTTTCCACAATAATGAAGCACATTCTTCCTGAGACACACTTTCTTTTATTTCGATTAGTTAAGTATGAGTCATTCAAAGCATATGGTTCGCAATTACTTACCATGTTTATCCAGAGACTTCTTTTACATAGAACTGAAAGTTTCCAATATTATTTGGGTTTTTCTTTTATTTTTACATACTCCTTATGTAGTGATCTATTGCCAAAAAAGTAAACTTCCAAATTAACATCCCCCCCCCGTGTTGAAATTCGTAGAATTGTGAAACATTATGCTGTGTTATACTTATCCTAGGAATAAGTAAAGGGTAATAAAATTCATTTATAAAAAATCATTCTTTAATTTAGTCCTTTATGATTTTACTTTGATGCTATTCTCAACACAGAGAACGTTTTGATTTAACAATTTCATGAATATTCATCGAGTGCCATTTCATTTTGATAAATTGATTAATTTAAGTTACCGATAAAATTACTTTTTATTTCGATACTTCAAGAAAACTAAAACAAGAAACCAAAACCGGGAAAAACAAGTGTTCCGTGAAATTGTCCACGTTATATCCAAGAAAAAGGCAGTCAGAGAAAAGGGAGATGAAATTAATGTTGCAATGAATCAATGATTAGTTATTTCATTTTAACTTGCACTTCAGACGATAGTATTTGATCATGTATTGCCCGTGACATTTTGATGTGGAAGAAAAATGCTGAACAATACCGTTGACAAGCATTATTTAATGAACCTCTGTGATTCCAAGGCTTAAGGACTATGGAGGAAACCTAATGATTATTTCCCGATGATCATTTCCCTGTAATGTCACTTTCAGATGCCGATTCTTCTACTCATTCGGAAATTGTGTTTGCTTTTATTGAAATTAGCAACCCGCTGAAGCAGAAGATAGAAATGATATTTGTCGTTTTGGTATACAGACTAGGCGGAAAGAAATATTTATATAAAAGTTTAATCATGTGGGTTACTGAGCTCTTGAAGTACTTGGGCACTGATTGAGATGAAATAAATAGCATACGCTGGACAAATTAGCTTAATTTTGTCATCACAAATACCATCAATCTTTACTGAACTGGACAGTCAATCTGACGACTGACCATTATTTTCCCGATATCATTATTTAATGCAACAGATCACGTATGTCGTATTGTTCAAAGACAAAAATGAAATGATTGAGATATCTCACTACGTCATAATGGTACACTATTCGGTTTGAGATTATTGAAATTATCCTGGATTGGTTAGACATCAAAAAGCAAAACCGTATCATATAATAATTTGATCGATAAAATGAATTATTTCTATCGCTAAGGTTCAAGAATGATAGCAAAAGAATGGTCATTTAAAAATTGTTAAGGTCTTAACGTAATTGAAAATTCAACATTTTCACAATTTACAGTTGGCCCTGAGAAAAAAAATGTTCATGTTATAAATACTTGATAAAACGGAAACGAAAATATCACAGGTTTCTTTCAGAATTTTAACACAAAAATGCCACATTATTGAGAGTTAGGAGGTTATAAAATATTACAAATACCAAGATCTCTCAATCACCAGAAAAATCAGGAGACAATTTAACAAGTTGTTGGAATAATGGACGAAACATGGACCTCTGAAAAGCAAGAGATGGGATCCGGTGCCATGGACTTGTAAGCTTTCACTACTTAGAACTCATAAAATAAGATCAAAAGATACAATAACATCGTGTTTGTGATTTGAACTTTCCTCGTTGAACATTACATTTGACTTCGACATTTTGAAGATGCTTCTGGGTAAATAAAGTTTATTTAATTAAATTTTCACAGGGCCAACGCATTTTCTATATATAGGATTACGACTAACTTTTAAGAACAAATTAAATATGACTTCCCCTTGAAGGGCTTGTCGATATGGAGTTTCGATATGAATTACACTGATTACTCTGACGCTAAATAAACACAAAGTGAATATTCTATTTGGTAAAAGTTGGGCACTTTTAAACGAAACTAAGGTCTGATTTCTTAACTTTCTTATTGTCTGTGTATTTAAATACAGTGACATAAATTATACAAATCCCGATGTTATACTTGTATAATGTTTCCAGAATTCATAACAGAACAATCTGTCAATGTCTGATTACAGTACATGACGTTTTAATTTTGCCTCCAACACTTGAACTCTCAGAGAAAATCTAAGTGCAATCACTACTTGTTGAATCATTTTCAGTAAGTATACCCGTAGGTTTAAAAAAAAGCATATATTATCCATTCCGTATCAAACCAAGTCAAACCGTGAAGCCGTTTAACAGTTCTTATGACCAAAGGACAACAAACCAGAGGCTGGAAAAGAATCGTTGCAATACTGGATTTTAATGATGGCAGAACTTCTATAGTTATGAAAAATGCTATACTCAGCAATGCCAAATTACTCCAATTTCTTAGGGACCTAGAACATCACGCTGTAAATCATTAAGTCTCTCTCACCTTTAGTCAGCCCAGGTTCGGAAGTAGCTAAGATTTAAGTGGGTTATACAAGGAAAATGGCAAGGTCTCTACTCCCAAAGACATTTGGACCGAGTATTTTCTGTCCATGTAAATTTTCCACCACCCTTAGACTGTAAATGACTGAGAGACTATCGACCGTGGCATTATCTTACAACAAAAGTCTCAGTAATGTTCTTATTTAAGATAATGATTGTAAATACATTAAATCACAGTCGAGCTTCTCTAATCCGGTCGCCATTGCTCAGGATTCTTCATCCTTCCGGACGAAATTTCAAGAGAACAACAATTCCAAATTGCATTGTCAGTCTTATATATACGTTTTAGTAATCCGGACGCTTCATGTATCCGGACAATTTGCTAGAAAAGTGCCCGGATTAAGGAGGTTCCACTGTACTACAAATAGGTCATTATATCCCAATGTAATTTAGAAATACAGTTATCGACAGTGTCATGCGAGGTACAACTTTGTGATCCATTTAACCTTCAGTGTGTTCATAACCAGAATGTGAAAAACATAAGCAGGAAATAACCTTTAAATATTGCTTAGGAAAAGAATCATGTCAACACAAAAGTAAAACCATACGGTAAAATAGGCCATGTGTCAGCTGGTCCTCGGCCCCGAAACTCAAGTCTTGAAATGCATGTACTTCTACAATTCCATGATCGACTATTGTGTACCTTGTCGGCATGTCACTAATTCACAGTGCACTATCTGAATTATTCAATGCTATGCCTTCTTATCGATTTTCATGTCTCTCTCTCTCTCTCTCTCTCTCTCTCTCTCTCTCTCTCTCTCTGATTCTTCATCTGGTCATTTAACATTTTGACTGACAGTGCTCTTCCTGTATTATTTAACAATGTAACTCTTTCACGGTACGTGTGTTTATATAGAAAGTTTTTTGTTTCAAGTATGTTGTCTTCGTTATTTACTTTTGCCTGTCTGTCATTTTCCCACCTTTTTATAGTATTTTCTAACCTTTAATTTCTTATTCTCCTTGCCAATTTAACGTAACGACTTGTTCGCCATGCTTGTCTTTATTTTGCGGGATGTTGCGTTCCTATTCAGTGCTAGTTTTAAGCAGTGTAACAATAAAGAGTTGCATAACCACTTCACATTTGAGATTTTCTCTCGTAAACGTCAATAAAATTAAAAGTTGTGCATCATTTGCACATTCTGTACTCATCTGCTAATAGATTATATCAACTATTCAAACGTTTTAGTCAGTCAATCGGGTGTTTCGAATACCCTGGTCCTATAATACATTTGATAAAGAATAATATCTGATCTTACATTATACATGTAACTGTAAAATAAAGAAATTTGTGAATTAATTAAATGTATGTGTAAAAATCTATCGCATGCCAACTTTTTTCAAAGCGAATTAAAACATAAGTATTGATTTCATCGGAAAATATTCAATCGCAAACTTGTAGATATTAATCTCTTTCGACACTGTGCGGAAACTCTTATTACTAATTACTCTCTAGTATAACATAATATAGCAATTGAATTCCCATAGAATATAAAGTTCAGTAAATAGTCGTTGTTGATTGGTTGTATGTATTGCTTTGTAGTTGTTTTACATCTCACGAATCTTTCACGTATATGAAGACGTCGTCAAATGTCGTTGAAGGTATATGAGTTTGGCCTTTGCTCGGCAGATTGGGTTAATTAGCAATAAAGGTTCTTCAGCGTACCGCTAACCACTGTTACAGTATCATCCGAAGGACAGGAAAAACAGGCCGCATTACCCGAGCGAGCTCGAATCCACGGCCTTATTATCTGACGGTGAATTCACTACCGTGGGGAAACATTGGTTCTGCAGAGTGAAATAGTAAAGAAACACCAAATAGATACCCAGCTATTTGACGTCGGCATTGGAGAGTTTCACAGGCCTGGTTGTGAACACTACGATTTTTAGATCAGGTGTTGACATAAAAAATACCCACAACTTAATACATGTAAAACTTGTCATAAAAATAATAAAAGTCTTTTCTTCAGAAGTCATTTGTTTTCCTGTGGATATTAAGTTTCAAGGTAAAAAGTGACACATGCATTGGTTAACAAACCTTGTAAATACTAAACTTTAGTGTCATATTATTGAATAAAAAGAATGGAGGCAAATATTTCATTTTTGTGACTTCTTTTGATAAAGGTACAGAATGTTTCTGTAACACTGTTTCCCACTGAGCTTTGAATTAAAGAAGGAAACGAAACCCGAGTATGTAACAGCAATGGGCGATTTAACCATCTGCCTTTTGTATTTATCACCTGAAATCAAACGCGTTATGACCTACCCTATAAAGAAGCTTATATCTATAGTGTCAGCAGCGATCATTTTCAGGTAGCACCACCTTGAGAGAAAGTATTGATAATAAGGATTCACATATATAATTATGTATTTTTTCCCTATTAGCATTATTAGTCAGGATAAAGGTGCACCAACGCACTATAAACTACAAAAAGTTAAGTTGTCAGATATTCCGGAAACATGCGTAAATAATAATTTTTGTTAAGCTTTACAACGAGACAGGGAAAGGTAAATTGACATTCATTTATTTATAAAATATGCTAAGCATATATTTGCAATGTTTTCAAAGTCTTGTACTTACTCTCATTTTTGTCGAAGTTTTTCTTTATTAATTTTTAAGGTAAGAGTTCAAGACAAATGACAAGAGGATATCTGTACCGTCGTTTTTTATTATTTAGAGGTTATTGTATTTTTTAATTGCAAAGATAAAGCAAATGAATTCGACTCACATTATGCTTTATACACATGTTTGTGCTATCAGGTGTTGTAAGAGCAGTCCGATGTTATCGGAATTTACATCATTTTCGTACATTCGTTTATACCATCGAAACATTATTTGGGTGAAAAAGACTCTCCCTACAAAGGAAAAAGTAGGTTGTTACCTATACATATTAATTGTTACAGTTATTCAAAAACATTTTGTTTTACATGATGAAAAATCGAAAATGAAAAATTGATAGACAAGGCGTTTCAATCTTTTCCGCTAAAAGCTAACCGAATTTTAAAGATTGCGATTTTGAAATGTTATAAGTATTCTTCCTTGACCTTTTTGTTATAACTGACATCATTGTCGTGGTCATTATTTTCTTCTTCATATCTTTCTTCTCCTTATCATTACTTTTGTTATCAATGTAAATTTTCATTTTATCCTCAATTTAATTATTGCTTTTTATGACAATTCTTATTTTTTTAACAGAGTCATACTATCATAGATAGCAATAATAGTGATAGTGTTAATTAGTTTTACATGCATTATCATAATGCCAATTTTGTTAATATGATTGATAATTCCATAATAATGATAATCCATTACAAGATTATCATAATTATTTTACCATTATCATTATATCTTAAATTATTATTTTCCTTATTTTATTACTTTTATTGTTGTTGTATTGTTATTAAGGTTATTGTTATTATTATAATTATCATCATCATCATCATCATCATCATCATCATCATCATCATCATTATTATTATTATTATTATTATTATTATTATTATTGTCATTATTATTATTATTATTACACGTATTCTTATTATTATAACCAATAATATTATTATTTTGATTATCATTATCATTATGTTCATTGTTATTATTATTATTATTATTATTATTATTATTATTATTATTTTTATTATTATAATTATTATTATTATTATTATTATTATTATTATTATTATTATTATTATTATTATCATTGCTATTGTTCTTATTCTTGCTATTACTAAATTCTCCTTGACAATAAGCCATCAGTTTTTCTCCATCTTTGTGTAAAAGACGTGAAATAAAGAAACGACTTGAGGCTGTGATTGTCATTCAGGTGGTGTTTGCCAAAACCGCTTGGGCGTTGAAGAATGAAGGAAATTTTTCCTAATTAAATTGAAACTGCATTTGTCCAGAATACATCTTCATTAGTATGAAAATTGTCCCCAGAAGTTACTTTTTCAACGATAATTTCAGATAACCTTTAGCCATTAAGTGTCAAAATCCCAGCCTCCTAGCACGATTGATAAGGTTGATTAAGCAAGATAAACACGACAATTACCAAAAAGCAGAAGTTATTTAAGTTTTTCTTTAGACTTACGAACATCCCGCAGATGCTTAAGGGTGTTGAAATAAAACAGTGAGGCATAGGCCAGGTGACACACAAGATATTTCTAGTAATGCAAGCATTCTGATCCGAAAAGACAAATTCGACACGACAAGTTAATTTGAAGTATCCGAATATGCTGAAAGGATTCATGCCAAAAATATCATTTTCGAACGTACTTTAGTTCAAAAGGCTTTCCGGCACAGAACACTTATTTATTCATCTGTGCTTCTCTAGTAATGCCCTGCTAGTGAGTAGCTATATGATAATTGATAGCTTCACTTTAAATAGGAAAGCAGCAAATTAAATAAAAAACTTAAGAAACGTTCATTTTTAACATGAGCGAAATCTTGTTATGAATATTTTACCGATTCTAACAATTTTTTTTTAATTATCCGTAAAATGTATTACCCCCCTCTCTCTCTCTCTCTCTCTCTGAGGTATTGGTATGAATGTGTATGCGCATTTATTACGGGAAAAGTTATATATAGACAAGCAGTAAATGTTTGTGGGGGTGCTTATTTTATTTTGCGTTGTCAAACAAGTTGGTGTACTATTTCGACATGTACAGTATCTTTTGTAATTCGTCACACACAATTACATTCTTTCATGTAAAAATACAACAGAAAGAACACACAGTGAGGGTCTTTTAGTTACATAAGTTAATTAGTGTACCTTTAAGGTTAAGATAGAACCTAAACTAAGGTAAAAGTTGTTGAATGTATTTTAGAGGTTCTGCGAAGATTAAGATTTAGATATTTAGCTGATATTTTTTACTTTACGTGCAAATATTAATATTCTGATAAAACTATTGAATATAAGAGACAGATAGATAATTTGTAATTAATTTATCTATAATACATGAACATGAATATGATAACAAAACTTGATTAGACAACCTCCTTGTATCAGCGGTGCGATAAATATTTGTGAATTTAGGTATAAATAAATTCTCTTATATTGATGAATATACCATTCACAACGATGATAAGACGATGACTTAGGTGTGGGCATTATTTACATACACTGGGAATTATCAAGTATGAGCTTATAATCTATGAGCAAAAGAAAAGAACATACAAAAGACATAAAATAGTGCATTAACAATTACTGTATTTACAGTAATACCAACTTTTAATAATTTCATAAGTAGATGACGATTGTATATATATATATATATATGTATATATTTCAATATGATACAAATATATAATATAAAATTGTTTCTGAATAAAATTATTAACCCTGCATGTTTTGTTATCCACGCGGAATAAACAATACCTTCATGTGCACCATAATATTAGAGTTTTAGAAGTACATTAAGAACAAAATCTTTTATTAAAAGATAACTCCAAAAGAGCACGTTCCCTTTAATAATGATAAAGAATATGGATGCAGCAGGTTCGGCACGCTTTTGAAAAACACAAGTTATTCAAATTTATCAAAACAATTTTTATGTTCCAAGATTCCAAACCTAATTCGAAAGTAAGTAGCGTGATGTTGAATATACACTGAATCAATTTTTTAGCGATTTTACTATCTTTTCATGTTCATGATTTTAAAAGACAAATTGTTAAAAAAATGGAGACGGAAAAATGAATAAAATTGTTCAGGTATATTACGATATTTAAGGACATAAGAGACGAGTTCAATTTCCATCTGTATTCAAGTTAATATATTGCTAATTTCTTGCTTTTTAATATTATCAACTCATTAATACTTTACAAAAAAAAAACAAAATAATGTTACCAGGATAAGATCAAAGAGTACTGGTGGTTTTCGCTGTCAATTACCCAGGCAGAAAGCCACAAGCCGATTGTTTGGGTTAGCAAACGTTGATGGTAAACAGATAACCGAACTAATCTCTTTTGAGGGGCGGTTCTTCATGGACCGCTGCCGCGAGTGATCAAATACCGCAAAAGCAGACGACAATTTTTCATTTACTTAGTGTCGTCTGTATGATCAATAAAGCTGATTAGCGGATAAGATTTAACTATTTATTTGCAAACATACATATAAAAAACTATATCGCCAGCCCAAAAAAGGCATTTGAGGTGAAGCTGCGGCAGAAGAGGGGATATAATAAGTATAGTGCTGTCAGATTTGGAAATGCTACTATCACACTAGTTCAAGAAATTTAAACTACACAAGCAAAGAAAATCAAATATGAGTTCAGACGACGAAAAGAGTCTAGGAGACTCCCATGGTTCAATGTTTATGAGGGCTTCAGACAGATACCCAAGAACTCCTAAATGTGCTAGATGCCGAAATCATGGTGTTGTTTCTGCTTTAAAGGGACATAAAAGATACTGCAGATGGAGAGATTGTGTGTGTGCTAAATGCACATTGATTGCAGAACGTCAGCGAGTAATGGCTGCCCAGGTTGCACTGAGAAGACAACAAGCTCAAGAAGAAAATGAAGCAAGGGAACTTGGAATGTTATATGGACCAAACGGTCTGCTACAGTTAAATCCTGAAACACTGACTCTATTCCCCGATGCCAAAAAATTTATCGACACGCCTCAAGCCGCAGAAAATAGAGATGATTTACCTGGTGAGTACACTTTCATGTTAAGAAAAAATATATATAGCGACAATAAAGTATGAAATATGAAATATAAAGATTGTAATTTTCGTTAAGAAAAAAGTTGAGAAGTTGATAAAGATGTGATTTATCAACTGTGATGCAGGTTTGACGTGATGTACGAAACATTATATATTATTACACTCTTACTGTCGACGGAGACAAAACAAGATTTCACATCCTGAATCAGCTATTTTGCACACTTAACACTACTTCAGCTCAAGTCATTGTATTTTAGAAAAAAAAGATGATAAAATAATATATTTTGTAAAAGTTTATAAGGAGACGAAATCCTACTCATCTGTAACTTTAAGATATATGGAATTGCAGTCAAATTATGAATCTTTTTCTTTTGTTTTCATTTGTATGTTTTTCTATGCTTTAATGCATTGATGCATTGAAATTAACTCTAAACTGGATTTAGACAAAAGTTACTTGTCTCAATAAAAATTCTTCTTTTTCTAAGATTTTTCTTTCTTTATTTTATTTTACAACAGTTAAAAAGCAAAAGCTAGACCACAACATAGACACAACGAGAGCTGAATCGCCTAAATCCGACTGTTCTTCAACCAGTGTTGTAGATAGAACTAAGTCTCCCGTGGATTCAGTTGGTTCGGGTTCCCCGTCTCCTAGACCACTGGATTCACCTTTAAACATGGACACGAAATCGGACACAGGAACAAAGGCATCTTTTGACGAAGGTATATTAGGTAGCAATGGAAAGAAAAATCCGGTGGAAATGCTCTGTCGTATTTTTCCTCATGTGAAAAGAAGTGTATTACAATTAATTTTGCAAGGGTGCAATGGCGATACTGTGCAAGCCATAGAACAAGTTTTGAACAATCATTGTACGGACCAGAGCTTGAGTACTGTAGCATCAACAAGTTCTTTTCTTCCACAAACTAGCCTGACTTCAAATATTGGTAATTCGACGCTAAAATCGGCATTTTCACCTATTTCAACTCTTGCCAACGCGCACTCTCTCAACACGATGCGTTATGCATGGGGAGGTATAGGCAGCAGGGGACTTCTTGCTATGCCCTATCCCCCAGTCCTTCCGGGCTTCACCATGGGCAGCGCCTATACTGGTTATAATGGAATATCATCGGCAAATACTACAAAACCGTTCCACTACGCAATGTGTCCAGGCTGTACAACTAGACCTTATTCCTCGACGAGCACTGAGAAAACCAGCTGTATTGGAGAATAACAAGTTGCAATGGATAGCTTTTCCAATAAGATGCATTAAGTTATCCCCGAAACGGCGCAAAAGAAACTTAAACTGTAGATTACTGATATTCAAAAAAAAACATTAGAAAACAGTCAAGGCAATCTGAAGTCTTTGTGAAATTAATTTACATTATATCTATAATGTTAAATATGTGCATCTGTAGGACAGAATGGTTTTAGAGAAATAGAAAATGTCGAAACATTAAAAATGTGTAATTCATTTGTTCTAGTACGAATTCTGTACAAGTGACGATGTGGAAATGACACTCGATGAATTAATGAAGTCCATTTCAAAACCAAATTTGAAACTACAAATGTGTATGGTTAAACCATAGTTATTATTGTCTTAAATGAGAGACAT
>JACSZP010027656.1:0-10041 GCA_016161895.1 Pinna nobilis
TCACATACTTTATCGATCTCTGTATTAATGGAAATTCCATAATTCCTGTTTTATCATAATTCTTGTATTACTTTTTTATTAATTAGTTTTACATACGACGTTCTGACTTCTAAAACATTAATTATATTCTGTATCTGTATTCTTTTTATTGCAGATATCGATGGATTTAGATTTTAACTTATATTTTCATTGTTTTGTAGGAAACATTAAAAATTGAGATAATGAGATATTGTGGGACTCATATTGCAATGAATAAATTATTCGTTTTCTAAATATGTTTTAATTATTATTCTTTTCATCTGTATCGCCGTATACAAACCCTCAACGTTGGTGACGAACATATTTTATACACAAACTAAAGTGAAGCAGTATCGATAATTTAATCGATCCCGTTAGTTAGTCTTATTACTCAAAGTAATTTACATTTATTTTTCAAAATATCAATAATTTTATGCTACTGTGTTAATAAGCTTTTCAATTTGGTGTACTTTGACATAGATATTTATCCATTGGAAATGTTACCATGTCATATATGATTAAACTTTAAATGGAAAAGTGTTTTCAGCTCTTGGTGTTGGTCCAAATTATTGTTAGGTTGTATTGTTGTTTAAAGTCCCGATCAAGAATTTTTCACTTATATGGAGACGTGTGCCGGTGAAGAGCAACAAATTTTGCCTTTGCTCGGTACTTATGGCCGTAGAGCAGGGTTCTTGAACGTGCGAACACTTAATGTGTAACGGGGCCTCGGATTTTAATGTCTCATCCGAAAGACAGGGACAGCCCATCGCGATGTGGCTTGGGCTCGAACCCCGAACCCGAATTGGAAGCCGAACGCACTAACCACCAGATCACGTCGTTCCTGGTCCATATGGATATCATATTTAATAAGTCAGGTCTGAATAATTAAAATATAGTCTTATAATTTTATTGTAAGTGACTTTTACGTAAAACTGCATAAAACGAAGATATTTTGTATTCTTGTTTTTATATTTTTGATAGTTTTGCTTGTGGTTATATCAAATGATAGATAATGCACCATGTATATGATAATAACTAGTACAAGGGGCAATATACAAATCCGATTAACACGGACCTCTGAAATTCCAAAGGTGGGGTCAGATGTAACGGAGAAGTAAAATTGGCTGTCAACCACTCACGCCTTCCATGAGTTTATAGTCAATTTTAATGAAATAAGTCAGGAAAGTATCCCGATTGCAATAGCTAAATACGAGCTCATAAAGCAATATTAAGTAAGTAACTCGGCTTGCCATTAAGTGAACCAGTGAAATTGCAAACAAGGTCCTTATATCGATCATACAATTTTCGAAATGCTCACAGTAGTCGTGATTTCTTGGATATGTCGAAATTGGAATGATTTAATTATTAAGGAGCTTACAACAATTAATTGTGGCGTTTGTCTTAATGCATTTGTGTTCCATCGTTGTGTTTCTAAGCTGTTTGAGCATGACTTACAACGAGAAACAAAATGTTTTAGCGTATGCGGACCGCAAACACAAACAGTAGAGTTTATGATGTGTGCCAAACCATGAGAATAAAAATGCTGTATTTACTTCATCAGGTAAAACAGATACATTTTGAATAGGGAACTTATCTTTTCTCATGCTTACTGTTCTAGCTCAGATTTTTTAAGCAGTATTGCATTGTATTGTAGTTTAACGTCAAACGTCAAGAATATTTCACTCATATGGAGACGTCACCGTGTGCCGGTGAAGGGTGGCAAATTTTGTCTATGCTCGGCACTGTTGGCAGGAGGGAGGGTTCTTTAACGTGCCAACACCTACTGTGATACGGGATCGTTTAAGCAGCGACCCAGGATTACATTATAGTATTGAACACATGGAGATATAAGCAACACCCTACATTGTCATATTACCTTGCTTCTGTCTTCAGCTTTAAATGTTCCGTGTGAATTACAGTGTTTATAGATTTTTATTTACTCAATTTCTATTAATTGAAGCTTTGTATTATAATGACCGATTCTTAGGTAATTTGAGTTAATGTGCGCGGCATGAAAAAAACTATAAGAAAACAATGATCTTGACACCCACTTCAGTTAGAAAACAAATCTTGTAACTTGTACAATTATATTTCATCAGTTCACAAAATTTAGCATGCAAACTAGGGAACAAGGTAAATATCTATGCTGTATTTTATACTCATCCCATCAGTACCTTCTCTGAAACAGTAATAACAGGCATAACAGGCAGGTTTTTAAAAATAAAATTCACATTAGGCCCAAATATTTTCATGTTAGGTCCAAATTATGGCAAGCAAAGCAAAATGCATAAAAACCTACATTTAAAGTTTCGGAAAAATATTTTTCTTAAGTTCTCTCTAAGTAAGTGCGATTGCAGAAGATCATTTAGGAAAGGATGACATGAAGTTCATGCTTACCTTAAAGATATTCTTGTGCTCATTTGGCTTCTTTTGTCTAATGATAGGTATCACCGAAAATTCATCATAAAGCATATTATCTTATACAAATTTCAAATAAAAAAGGAAGTATGAGCCAGATATATTACATTAATACTTCAAAATTAGCGCCATCATTGGAACTGTGTCTCTCTCGCTTCTTTACTGGAACAATTCGTCTTGGGACTGATTCTGTACCACAAGATTCACGCAACTTTACTAGGACCAATCGATAAAGAAAATTTTTATGATATGAACATGTAATTTCAGTTGTTACTTTTACAACTAAACATATACTAGCTAGTTACTGGAAATGTAATGTAGGTTGGCCTTCTAATAAACATCCAAGAAATAAAATCCGAAGCGCGAGTGCTTTAGGGGTAAGCTCTAAAATTTTACAGTAAATTGTCCGTTATGGGTTGTTCGGTGTGTTAACACAAGAGATTTAAAAAAAATCATTTTACTGTCTGCCTCTGTCCTTAAATATAGCAACTCAGTCGTCATATCGATAAGACATCAAATTTGAATTCCATGGGGTTCTCGCAATGTCTTTGGATTTCCAGAGTGAATCTGTTTGCACTACCATATGTCAAATATCTGTTGTCTGCATCAGACACTTGCATCACAGCGTCTAATCACCAATAAATACTAAAATTAATGCTACGGACTAAATATCAACGAATACAATGCACTAAGGTCAGTATGAATCTAGGTACATGTATATCTATTGTTAATGATATAGAAATGATTTGTTCATTTTATTGCTGTTGTTGTTTGTCTAGAAATTCAATGACATTCAACAAACAAGCAATTTGCCATTTTTCGGTACAAATTACAAAATATTGAAGGAATGTTTTTATTTCAAACGAGAATAATTACGAGGAAAATCACAAACTCTCCTAAATTATTTCGACTTTCCCTTCTACAGCTTAATCAGTCCCTTCCGATTATGTCCTGAAATTGAATATACAATTGTCAATGCGAGTTTCCTTTATTACAAGCGTTTGAATGTACATTTTATGACTCACTGTATCCAGTTACAAATAATGAAGAGATTTTTTTGTCGGATATATATTTCATTACGGAAGTGAAAAGTTGATAAGATGACACTGCACCCAAAGGGGCGGATTCCGCAACGAGATTCAGACATGCGAGATTTTCCAAGCGGAAACAGAACTGTACGTAAATAGCACTTCCCTGTAAAAACAGTACTTTTATCAAGGAGTTGCTTACTCTTCCGAAGCACCTGCACTCATCCCCGTATATTTAGTTAGACTCTTGTTACTAAGGCTACACTTGAACTGTGTTGTGTGTAGCACCAATCAATGTTTGTAGTATTATATCCTTTTGTCTGTCGTTCAAATGGGAATTGATCTATGTATCTTCAATCTTGCTTTTTAAGATACGAATGCTGTAGATGTAGCAGGTATTTTTTCGCAGTTTCAAATTCGGCATCGTGTATATGTTTCTCGTGTAATAAATCGCATTCGGAGAGGATAGGTAATAATTCACATTTGGAACGTACTTCTGCTGAATGTTCGATGTTTAGACTGTGACCTTTAGATTCTGTGCTGAGCAAGATTTGTTATGAAAGTTGCGTAATGCGCATAAAACTTGTTAATTTGTGTTTTGTGTTAACATCGATATGTATTCAGAATAAGGACAATTAAGAGCGATGAAATAGACAAATCAGTATTTTGTTCAGAATCTGCCTCAATGAAAATCTTAATACAAACCAGGTAAATGTTTGCGTAGATGATGGAAGCTTTTATAATGATTGATACGATATCAAGAAAGATCCTAACATATCAGACACTCGACCTTTTTTGTTGTGTAATGGAATTTAGCAAATTGTATTAAATTTTTATTAGTTTCGTTTAACAGATTTTATAAAAAGGAACTTTGAGTTTTCTAAGAAGCACAAAAGAACTTTGCATTGCTTGATGGGTATTAATTCTTAAGTCACGTGATAATTTTTATAAAATGTGATACTCATCAGAGTAGTTTCAAAGGACATCTATTCCTATGCGTCCATATCATTTTCCTTTTGATGAATGTCCATTAGCCTGAGATCAATCATGAAAATTCATAGAATTACTTTTACGATTTAGGCCTAGTATATTAAATCTTTTCAAAATCAAGCAATGATAGGGAAGAACTGGGAAATTGCTAATCGTAATCAATACTTGGATTATAGAGCTAATCCTGTAGCATTCATCAGAACGGCTGATACATTCATCAGCTAAAGATGACAAACAGACCAAGTCAATGTTGGATGATGGAATCACTGATTCTGATTTCGAAATCCATTATATTTGTGAGAAAGCCATTAATATGAAATTTGTACATAAAAGTAGAAAATACAAAGGTCACCGAGGATTATTTTATCAATATCCATGGTTGAGGTCTTACGAATTACTCAAATAAATCTCAGAATTTTTGTCATTCAAACTTTTTTACGCTTTAGTATAAAGATTAAATCATCCGAAATGAGGAAACATTTTGTCTTGTTAAAAATTGGTAGCTTCTCAGGTCGGTTAGTTTTTCTGTTTTATTCATTGTTGTATTTAATTATTAAGGGGTTTTATAGCCTCAATGCACAGTCTGTATAGGGTAATATTGAAGCCCTTCTATAAGTAGTCCTCTTAAGATTTTTTGGCGCAAACAGTCAAAGATTTGGGTATTGAAAACCCATTATTAAAACCAACCAGCCAACAAACTGGAAGTACATGTCAGTTAAAAGCATGCTGTGTGCGACATATGACGTCCTACAGTACAAGCAAATAGAAATAAACTATGAGATAAAATATTATTTTCTCTTCCTAGTAGTTAAAAGGAGAAAAGCCACGGTTTATTTTGGGGATATGAAGAGCAGAATATAATATAAACAAAGTATACTTTTCAATCATAGTGTGTCTAGATCCTGTATCAATATCATTCAATACCGGGCGCAAAATGGCATAATCGTTAGCTATTTTCACTAGTTTGACTTTATTTGGACGTCATTATCAAATATTTAACTTTTATACTAATTAACCCCGGACATTATGTAAGCTTCCGTGGAACATTTTGTTTTTGTAAAGGAATACGATTGATAGATGTAGTATGAATGATTTGTTATAACAGAGACAAGGACAAAACAAAGAAAATCAGGTGATGTTTAAAAAAGCTTAACACGAAAGTGATGGAGACCAAGATAAACAACCACTACCTCATTCGTTGAATATGCATTAGTTTTCGGATTAGTACGAGCATAAACACCTTGTATACCGCAATTGTTTTCACAATAAATAAAGCGTGATAGAAAAAAAATTAGTATGTGAGGTACTTTTCCTGTTCTGTCGCACGTAATAACACGAAACTTGAGCTGAAATAATTATGAAAATCAAAGGTTTTGCTGAATATATAAAACCAGATGACAAGGCGTGGGGAATCATATTCAGTTAATAACACGGTGAAGGGTTATATTTCACACGGCTCCTTAAAGCAAAGCTATGCTGGAAAGTGACACACATCACCTAATAGTTAGGACATAGGACAAATAGTTGAAATGAAGACAGACAAATTGCACGTACTTACGTTAGGAATATATTTGATATATTTTCGGTGGATTAAAAGATAGACAACTTTTATTTGGAAAAATTTTGTTGAAAAATTATTCATTTCAAACATTTCATTTATTGTAGATAAGCTCAAAATTATGTGTTACATGTGTCTACTAGCTACTTACCAAATACAGTTCATGCCACTTATTTGAAAAAAGGGGAAATATAAGATACCAAGAGGGCGTTAACAATTTCAAGAAACCACAACAGACAACACAATGGCTCGGAGTGAGTGTAGGTGTTCCGGAATGAAATCCTGCCCCGCTTGTGTCATCCCTCGTGTCACCTATCTTTCCAGTCCGTAAAATGTCTAATTCGGTGATAGTCGTAAACGTAAAAGAAAGACGGGGCTAGATGTATGACAAAGGGAGCATATCCCTTATCACCTCTAAAAATCGATACTTTATAACGGTCAACCAGTCATGGTGGCGACCGTAAAACATTCGTAGTAGCTTTGAATTTAATATAACCACAAGGAACCCTTGATTAAGTAACTTCTTTGTCAACAGCAACCCTCTATCAAAAACATCCTGATAGGAAACACAGGATCTGGAATATTTTATCAACTGAGAGATGTATACTCCATAGGTAGGTGCTGCTGGAATATTGCGACATAATTGAAAATTCACACTAGGGAAATTGAAGTCTTCTCTATTATCGTAAAGTTTTGTTCTCAACCGTCTCTCATTATCAATCTCTAGGTGTAAGTCGAGGTATGAAGCAGACCTGGCAGTTTCCGCGATGTTGTTTATTTCAAATTCATTTGTATAGGTGCGAACAACATAGTTATCCGACCCGATAAAGCAAGGTAGTTTATACACCTTTTTATTAATTTTTGTGCTTTTTTTTTTTAAATGTATCCGATTTCAAGTCTTGTTGGTCGTCCGACCTAGAAGATAGGATGCGGGAAGAGACTCTTGATATAATCTTCTCAAATTAAATGGACAATATAATATCTAGTTTGCAGTTTCCACATTTTACTTAATGAATGTTGAATTACATGTTCGATTATGGGCGCTGATTCGTCTCTGTCGATTTTAACGAGAATTCTGGATATTTTATCTGAATTTTACAGTAGCTCCGCTACTGGTGTTACCAGTAAGAAGGGTAATCTTATTCCTTTAGGGCACCCGATCCCACTTCTGGGCTTTCAGAGGTCCATGTGTGTCCAATATTCACCAAATTTGTTCTCTTTCTTCAAGCGACAGGGAATGCCTACTCCTTTAGGCACCTGATCCCACCTCTGGTGATTCCATGGGTCCGTGTTTGCCCAACTCCTTATTTTGCATTCCTTATAGGAATCATGAGATCGAGCATTTTTCGTTACCTTTAACTTTTCATCCTGGTATCTGCGATTTTTATATTCAAATTTGTTCACCTTCCTTTGAGTGATGAAAGGCTTTATGATAGAACATCTGAACCATGCTTATCATAGATAAAACTTCCATTCTATTTATTGAGGTTTTGCATATTGTTATGAAGGTAGCAATTTTAAAATAAGAAAGTAGAAAGCTGTAGTAGTTCTGATCTCTCTCTCTCTCTCTCTCCCTCTCTCTCTCTTTCTCTCTCTCTCTCTGTTCTTTTTATAATTATGTTCTTTTCTTCATTGTAACGTATTTATAACTTGCAAGCGATACAATACAAAATCCATGTACCAGTAATGAATATAGCTTTTAAAAATTTATCATTGAAAAAAATGATAAATCTTAAATCAAAATCAAAATAAAATATTGAATTGATATTGTTGATATTTAATTCTTCTAAAATTTAAGAATAAGCCATAATCTGAAAATTTAGTAAAATACTTTATTAGAGCTGTAATTTATTTGATATTTCAACAAAACATTTAAAATTGAATATTCGTTATAGTTATATATATTTTGTGCAACAACGATTATGTTGGACATTTTCTTTCGATAAGCGCGTGATACTTTAGGCAATGTACACGTGCCTTTAGAAGATTGCCAAAATATTGATGGAGTCTTGGAACTTGTGTATCCGGTTGTTTCCGTGCTTCTGGAAAGATAAATAATGCACGGTGCAGTATCACTAGCAATGCACCCAGCAGAAAACAGCAAACAAGAAAAATCCCATGCGACTTGCGAGTATTCAATATATTATTGCCTTTAAATGTTTCCTGGCTCTAAAACAAAAGAGTCGAAATGAAAACACATAAATAATTAACATGTTTTGCTGGATTTAATAATTACTGAGAAATAGTTGCAAACAACGAAAAGTCCGTTAACACTTATTTTGCTTCTTCATGAGGAATAAAAGAAAAGGAAACTATTTACTAAAAAAAACTCGTAATTTATAGAATGCGCTAATCACTATATCACACATTTTATTGATAAGAAAGGCATCGTTACTGTTAATTGATTTTTAAACTAAAATACATCGTTAGTTTATCTTAAAATCTCGTTCAGAATTAATTCCAATAAAATCAGCACTCCCTCTTAGAAAGTTTACACCGTAAATCAAATTATGTTGAAGGGCATTTTATTTTAGGTAGAAACTACGGGAACTTAAACTCATGAAATGAAATGCTCGTTTGATAATTCAACATCAAGCAGACAGGCACGAAAAATAGAAGAATTTCATCAAATTCAAAGTCGTGAAATATAGTTTCGCCAATGACTAGCGAACCAACCAATAATTTGCCAATATTTATTACCGCTTTTCGAATTTATAGAATCAAGTATCACTTAGGATTACATTTGATGACATTGAAAAATTCATATTACAAATGGTTTGTTAACTCGTTATAGTAGTATTTGGCGTTGCCTTCAAAACATTGCGTCATGATAGGCTGAAGGTTGAGTTACTCTTATACCTTAAGAAATTGTTGTTTTAAAGTGAAGAAAATAGTTTTAAATCGTGCTCGTATTGGGTTTTGTTCTATCTTGAAAGTACAGTGTATACTTTTCAAATTGAAAATCATTCATGGTATGATTCAACATTTTACTTACGCAAACTGTTCATGAAATGTGTGGATATTGTAGTGCCTTTTGCAAATTTTGGAAATGTCATTATAAATATGCATATTGCAAACAATGACCCATGTACATCTACAAAGTGGTATATTTGCTAAAACTCTGCAGTAGATCCAGCCTTATATATCGAATGATGAAGTAGTACAGTATTTGTACAAGTGTTCGAACCTGTTTACAATCGATTTCAATTGATCGTATCTAGGAGAAACATAACAAGCTCTCTACCGATACTCGCCTTAGCATGAAGTCTGTTTATCACAGTTCAGTGAGTGATTGTCAATACCTTTATCCCTTCTCCGTAATATTTTCCATTCATTAACTCATGTCATTCACTTAATCATCCGTCAATCTTGCACAATGTCTTTTTCATATTTTTGTTGTATTCTTATTCAAATATTCACCCCGGCATTTCATTCAACTCCTTCGGATTGTTGTCCAATCCCGTTTCTATTATATGGAAATAAAACATGTTTAAAGTTAACTAAAGCTCCTTCGAACCAAGAGGTCAATAAATCGGGTCACATTGGAAGGAATCCTTTTCTTCAGACGTAGGTCCTTTATCGTTGTAGTCGCTGACACGTTAACGATCCATCAATACCTAAGATAAGGTCCTTATCATAAGTAAAACACCATGATACCTGCTCAAGTTCCATGTCCAGACGATATTACTGAAATAAAATTGACAAAGCCTAATATAACGTCAACAATACTTGTATACGAATTTGATATCTATTTTTGTTCTTCTTATACATTGACAAAACCATTCTTGTATATGAATTTAAAAGAATCATTACGGTTTATCACCTAATATGTACGGTTGATAAACATACGTACCTTTTTCCATCATTGCAGATTGTGGCTTCAAGAGGATATGCATGTATTTTACATTTTAAACCCAATTATACGGTGTCCCTTCAACAATAAGGTGAAATGTAAATTCCGAAATGAGAAAAATAAATCACATTTTTTAGTGTAAGACACTGTTGAATCATCACACCCCCCCCCCCATC
>JACSZP010027659.1:0-10153 GCA_016161895.1 Pinna nobilis
ATATAAACATCAGGTTTTGACATTAGTGTTGTCGAAGTCCTAAGACTAAGTCCTATACTCAAGGATATTTGGGTATATGGTTTCCTGCCGATCAAAATAGGGGATATCATGGGGCATACGAAATTCAACAATCAAAAAGCAGTGAAGACCATGGCCAAAACATGACGTATTCGTCTCAGTTTATTTTCTAGAACATGAGTTTCCTACCGGGATTTCCTTGATACAGGGTTGCTGTTGACGAAGGAAGAAGCCACTTAACCAAGGGTTTTTAATGGTTAGATTAAAGTCATCACTTCAAAAGTTTTATGGTCGTCATCATGACTTGGTAGGTCCTTATGGTATATCGGTCAAACAGATGATGAGGGATATGTTCCCCTTGTCACACGCCTCGTTTACGACAATCATCGGCTGGGACTTATTCCCGCATTCGAAACAAAGGTGACACGGCGGGTGCCATGCGCGGAGCAGGAGTTGCTCAATCTTCCGGAGCACCTGAACTCACTCGCAATTTTCGTGGGGTTTGTGCTACTCTATTTTTTTATACGTCTATTTGTGTGGATATCTGTTTGTGGTGTTGTCTCTTTTTGTTTTGGTCATAGTGTTGTCTAATTTCGATTTTTGAACTATGAAGGAACCCCTGGTATCTTCAACACCCCCTTTTATACAAACTACATGCTATGGTCAACACGTTACTGATATCTGCAAATTAGTTTGCATATTTATGAGGGGTACGTTGTAGCGATAAAAATATTCAAAAAGAAGAGGTCTAATCATTTTGATTTCAATTTAAATTATCCCCGATACTTGAGGTTCAGAAAGAATTTCGATTTAGATCCCAAAATTGGCCCTTTTTGTATGAAAATGCTTGATTTTTTAAAAGTTAAATACAAGTTATGCTGAAAAGATATTTGAAGACTTAAAGTGCATTTGTAGTATCGTTTAAGAGTACTAGCGGTAACAAAATTTATACAGAATACTGTATACAAGGAAATTACACCCCNNATACAAGGAAATTACCCCCCCCCCCCCCCCGTTTTATTTTCGCCCCCATTGGCCATCATCGTCAGTGGGTGAATACAATACAGGGCGAATTTTAAACACAAAATTCATTGAATGGGGCCATGACGGCACTGGGCGAATTTAAAACGGGGCAAAACTGTTTGCAAGTAGATGAGGTGAAAATAACACGGGACGATAAAAACCCTGTATCGTTAAATATGGAACATAAACAAAGCCCATAATACGACCCTTAGAAGTCCAACCAGGTAGAATTTCATGTTAGACCGATCGTATGTTATCACCACATTATATTAATGAATACAGAAATTCAAAATACGTCATGATATAGTAATTGTGATAAAAACATTTATGAAGAGTTGAATTGGGTAATTCAACAAAGTCCCATTATGGTCCAATCAAGTTGATTTTCTGTTTAAGCAAGCAAGACATTATACTCAATATATAAAATGTAGTCCCATCTTCATATGACTTATGGTTCGGGGAGGGGGGGGGTATCGATAGCAAGAGTAGCAATAGTATTGTTAGCCCCTAAAATGACGCTTTTTAATAGAACATGGCTGAATTTCATTTTAGAGCAACATGTTGACAACTTATATATAAAGTCTATAGATTAATGTGTGGTGCGGTTTAGTGTAGCGATGATATAATTGATATTAAGCTATTTTTGTAACAGACCTGATTTACAAAGGTAAGACATATAAAATAATTCAAAACTTTTAAATTAGCTGTAATTTGTTAAAGATTCTACTCAAAGTATTTTCTTTTTCTGAAGATGTCACCGTATGTTGGTTATCGAATACCAATTTTCGACATTCATTGGGCAGTTGGGGTTCATTTTTAGTGCGAGAACTTACTTGTGATATGGGCCCTCTGTTTTTATTGTCTCATAAGGATAAGAAAAGCTGGTCGATAAGCCGACTTGAACCAACGATCTCACGATGTGAAGGTGATCACGCTACAAAGGTTTTATGACCAGTCTCGTTAAGCACACAATATTTTAAGTAAATCACAGAAAAATACCATTTTTAATATATCGTTAAGTACGTATATTGCAGCAGTGCAATATGGAGTTTGGCAAAATGAGAAGTAGCAGATTTTAGTGTTTAGTTTTGATTGGAAGGTATATACACATAATCATACACAGCATATTAAGATATAATACAAGCAATAATTCACCACGTATACCTCTGACATAGATTATAATAACTTGACAGATATTACATGAAACAAAGGAAGTCCTTTTTCCGGAATGCCAGGAAAAAAAATAAAGTGAGGAGGCATAGATACATGTATAACAAACAATTCATTAGTTTCCTTCCTTATAATGAGAATTACAGGAAATTGTATTTCTTGTTTCTTACATAGTTTTTTCTCTCTTAAAGATTACTTCAGAGACGTTGAATTCTCTGAAATAGTCAAAGGGCCATAACTTTGTCAATGAATTCTTCAACGCCACCTACATACAATTTTGACCTGTATACATGTACAATGTATGCTGATGGCAAACCTATAAACCACTTCTTTCCAAATCAAAATGCCCAAGTACAACCAAGACTAAATGGCAACGGAATTATCACAGTCTCGGTGAACATAGACAACACCAGATGCATCGGGTCAATTCAAAGGGAGGGCATACAAATGCTCTGTTTAATAGTTTAAAAAGGGTCTTCCAGATATTGTTCCGATGATACCTGTATTTCTGTTTATAAACTTTTCTATATTTAACCGAATGGATGTTAGGCATTTTGTGTTTGCTTTACGTCACCCTTGACAACCTGAGTGATGTTATACATATTTTTGTTTTGTGTTTGATTTACGCCACCCTTGACAACCTGAGTGATGTTATACATATTTTCGTTTTGTGTTTGATTTACGCCACCCTTGACAACCTGAGTGATGTTATGCATATTTTTGTTTTGTGTTTGCTTTATGAATCCCTTGACGACCTTTCAGTCCCATGTTTTATTTTTTAGTTTTTTTTCTGGAGGAGATAATCCAGTATAAATTTTACCCGGAAAGAGATTATCAACCTGCCATTAGTAATCCTGTAATCTATCACACACAATCAACTAAGATTTTAGCATGGCTCAACCAATGCCAACTAATGGTGGGATTTAATTGTTTTGAGCACATGCTCCATCCATTGGTCACCTTGATGCCATGCATATTGCGTCAAATTTTAAAATAAAAACAAAGAATGTACACATGTATGTTTTTGTTTACAATGTTTATTATCTATGACATGAAAACTATGAATTTTACGATTAATTACAAAGTTTCACAATGTACATGAAAATGAGTAAATACTTGAAAGACTCCATGAATAAGTATCATTTCCAGATGAGAATTAACGTTCAGCAACATAAGAACCTTCACTCTTACATCAAGACTTAGTCCAGAATTCAGAAATTTTGAGAAAAGACATGATCACTCAGTTCTGAAAAAGTATTATCATGTATTTCATTCATGTAAATGGCAACAAAATGCAAAACATGAAAGATTTATCTGCACAACTGAAGGGTGAATTAGCTGCATAAAATATGTTCCCTGTATGCAGCTAGTAGAAAAAAGTAGAAAAGTCTATCTAGTTTCGTTTTGATAATTTAAAAAAAAAGTCAAAATCCTAAGGACAACCACATTTCAATCAGGTCTATAAATCTCCAGTGAAATATGAAACCTGTCTATCTAAAACGGTAAGACATAGCAAGACAAACCATTGATCCAAACAAGAATGGATAGCTGAACACACAGACCTTATATGTCCCCTGAAATTTTGTCATGAGGGCATAAAAAGCATGGACAAATAGTAGGATATTACAGAGAAACTTTATAAGCACCTTAGCTTTACAGTGGACGATAAAATATGAATAGCAACCTGCTCTAGCTGACTCGTGAAAAAACTTAATAAACATCTAATGATGACCAATGAAAATGACATGACACAAGACTACATGTGAACTGATTAGTCTCAACAATCATACATGACCAATGAAATTCATGAACCTCACATAACCCACAATACAGTAAACAAATTGCACTAATCTAATACAGGAAGTATCTCGCCATAACTGTACAATGTACATGTAGTTATAATTAACTTGAATATGAAACCACGGTCATGTTGACAATTATTTCCTTAACCCCTGAAATGGTCTTTCTTTTTGAAGAACCAGGATTTTTCCTTTGTCTGTTTTTCGTTTAATACCATGCTGAACAAATGTGCAGTAATACAGTGACGGCCAATTTTTATTTTCTGAGGAGAGAACCTTGCCATCAGTGTACTGTTAACAAGCGAACTCTCTCACATAATCAATGTAGGTTCCAACTAGCCTTGAACCTGTGTTGGTGAGAGATGAGGGACTAAATGCGAAGGTCAAGGAGAAAACAAAACTTGTCAGAGCTAAGAACTTCATAAGTGTCAGATTTCTCATGACTTTATTCATCTAGAAAATGGACTGACCAAAAGAGCAGAATATGTTCCATCTAAGCTATGGCATATGTTTATTCCTCAGTTGCAAGTATATTTTATACAGCCATGAGGACAGATAGCTGTATTATCTTTGTAGAATCTTAAATTAACAATTGACCAATCAAAAGTCTGATGTTGGATTCAAATGCAGAGATCACTACGATACATGAATTGTCTTTGTTCCTCTTTTAAAGTTGTGCTGAGAAGGGAGAGAACTCTTGATATAATCTCAGAATGATTCTAAAAATCACTGTAGTTAGTCTTTGGTACTGCAATATCTAGACAGATTCAAAATTTTCAACTCCCTTTTACTTGTCATTTCAACACTTCCAGCATGAATCTGTTTATAATTTTCACCTTTAGAATTCTGGTAAGCCTTCATTTTGCTACTCCAACTTTCGAGCAAGAAATGATGTGAGAGTTTTTGTCGCTTATTTGTCGATGGTGCTCAATGGTTTAGGTGAGGGTGTTGATGACGACATCATCGTAGAGTCTGTCTGCATTGGTTCAGATGGCGTATCACTTTGTAATGATGGAGCTGAAAGAAACAAAAAAAAATCAGATTTAGGAAAGGACCCAACACTTGAAATCATTATATCTTTTTGTTTTACTTAATGCCCCACTTGATAGTCTTTCAGTCCTATGGAGGCAGCCAATATTCATTGATGGAGATGAGAACCCTGTTACAAATGTACCTGGGAAGAGACCAACAGCTTTCTGTAAGTAAACTGGCAAACTGTCTCACGTAAAACGGTACAGAAAACAGGCGAGAGACCAAGTGGTCAAAGTACAATGCTCTAGTTATTCGTTATTCGTTTTATCATCTTATCACTTACACATCCGATGAAATGAGGGTCATCATGGCTCTGTGATTCAGTGCTGAACTTCTGACCGCGAGGTCAAACTTCACGCCCTTGCAGAGGACTTTCCTATCCTTTAGATGAAAAAGTAAACTTCAGTGTTCAGCACACGCCAGCAATACAGGAGTTTTGAGATTGTAGCTCTTCTGTTCTTGGGGGCGTATTTGGACATTGCTTAACAGAGCAGGTGGAGCTGTTTTCCAAAGTTAGCAAAGGGTTTGGCATTACCACAAATGTAAAGCATTTATATTATGGTGAAAAAGAATGAAATTTGTCCTCTAATAGGTGAAGACACCTACAATAGGTGAAGATACCTACATGTAGATATATTCGTTTAATAACGTTGAAATGTGTTATATCTTAATAACAATACTGATATGCAGATACACGCGTAGTTATCAAACGAGAACAGTCCCACCTTCTTGCATACTTCGCCAGCTAATCGCCTCTTCACACTGAAGAGTTCTACAAAGGGAAAGTATCTCAAAACCGACGTATTGAAGCTCTTCACCGGCATTCCATGTCGTCTTCACTTTAGAGTAAGATTTGAGTTGGACAATAAATACAAAGTGTGCAGTGAGAACATAATGTTTTGTGAAGAGGAAATAGCTAACAGGAAGTATAGGACAATTGTGACTTGTGCAACTAACCTGGAGAATCTGCACTTCCTGGTGTTCTGTTTGGCGTGGCTGGTAGCGGCGTACTTTGTGGTGGGAAATTCTGAGATGTGGCTCCACTCAAAGTAGCAGGTGGTGCTGGTGTTGGTTGTGGTGGAGGTGGGGCTGGAGATCCTTGTGTAGCTTGTGGTCCCTGAGGTGGCATTGGCGACCCTGAAAGTGGGTAACTCTGCCCGACAGCTGCCGCTAGTGATGGATTCGGTGCTGCTGTACCGCTCTGCTGTAGACCTCCTTGGCCTGAAATGACAAATTTATAAAATTTTGAGTCTACACATCTCCACTGGAGCATGGTAGTAAAAAAGTCTGTATAAACTGGCATATTGAAGAGCCGTCACGTCTCAGTAGTCAAAAGCACTCAGCAATGGCCAAAATCTATAGCCCTGAACCTGTATTGGGATTTCTCGTTATACCAGTGATATATATACACGCATCTTAAATGGGACGCTAAACAACAATATAAACAACCAATACTGAGACCATGGGTACATACCTTGATCTCCAGACGATGCTGATTGCTGCCGTTGTTCATTGACCATCTGCTGCATGGCTACCTGTCTGGCTCTGTGTTCTGCTGCTTTGATCTGCTCCATGTGGAACTGTTGTCGCTCCTGTAGTAACTGCTGTCTCTGGTACTCCAGCTATAAAAGGGAGATAATCCAATATTCAATACTAGCCAATATTTCAGAATTGAGCACAGTAAAAAAATGAATATACTGAAGTCAGAGTACATGTATACGTAACTCCTGCTAATCCCAAATTCTGATTGGCTGGAAAAGCTGGAGTTGAAAAAATTCAAAGATTTAAGTTAATTCTCAAGCTTGATGAGACCACTTATAAGAAAGCACACATGTATTTTCAAATAATCATATGAACAAAACCTGTCACGAGGAACCGCCTGTCTTGAAAGACATTTCTACGGGATTTCAGTCAAGACAGTTTCTATAACATTAGCATGTACATTGTACTTACAGCTTATGTCTCTCTCTCTTACACAGATATAATCATGTACTTACAGCATCTCTTTCTCTGTCCATTATAGATTCCAACTCCTCAAAGTGCCGCAGCTTAATTTCCAGTTTTTTCATCTGCGTCTCCACTAACAGGGCCACCAGACTTTTGATTTTCCTTTCTTCGACAGCAGCTAAATGCTGAAAATGAGTTACAATAAATCTAATGTTTGGCTTTCTAGATCAGATCGGCTACAAAATGTTGAAACCCCCATAAAGGTCTGATTCTTGAGTTGATTTGCTGAGATAAAAATTTCCAACAATAATGTTACACAGACTGATTTTTTTTATTATCTCTATCATGATTGCAAAGATGGAGTAATCCCTACTTTTTATGTGAAATTTTGATAACTTCTTTAAGAAAAAATGCAAATCTTACCCATGAAAAACAATTTTCCTTTTAATTCTAAGTAAAATTTTGAGTCTCCCCATTACACTGAAAACTCTCTCCCCCACAGACATTTTTGAAGGTTCGCAAGTCTGCTTTATGAGGTAGTGTTCTAGGTGAGTTGTTTATCCTACATATTGAGTCTCCTACAGACGTCCCAGATTACTGTACCAACCTTTGCTTTGACTGCCGCTGCTGCAAGGGCTGCAGCAGCTGCTGATGCTAGGTTGCCACTTGTTTTCTTGGGAACAACTTCAGTTGATGTTGCAGCGGCTTCTTCTGTCTTTCCTTCCTCTTCCTTTTCTTTTGTTTCTTCTTTACTTTCTTCTTTCTCTTCTTTTTGTTCCTGATCCTTCTCTGCTGGCTCTGGTTTGACCTTTAAGTAAGATGAAAGCAAATTTCAAAGTTTGACACACAGGAGAGATATGAATGGAGTGTCTACATATTCCCATACACATATACATGGCATAACTATGACCGAAGTGGTACTACAGTCCTAGAGATCATTGAACTCGTAGACAGCTACAAAAAACTTGATAAGAATAACAAGAGCTTCTCTTTGGCACATCATACGCCCTTTGCAAGTTTTGTTACAGGGAAAATAACAAAAAATGAAAACAACGAATTTGTGTGCCCCGGACGAAGGAAAAAATTTTTTTTAACAAAGGGCAATAACTCTGTAAAAACTGCAGCTAGAGTTACGGTTCTTGTACACTGCACTGCACCGTGTGATGATTTTGATGTGTATGAAGTTTCATGAATCTATCATGCATGGTTTCAGAGTTATGCATGCTCCGGACAAAAAAAAGTTAACGGACAGACGGACGGACAATGCCACACCATAATACGTCCCGTCATTTGACGGATGTATAAAAATCTTCGTTAACATCAACTTAAGCCAATATTGCTCTTAAGACTTCAACATGGACACCAGGTTGAGAAAAAATCAAATGGGACTAATTCATGTTCCACACGATACCCCATAATACGTGGGGGGACACATTCGATATCTCTCTCTCTCTTTGTGTTACAGGGACAAGTGATTAGGGCTTTAAATAGTCATGCCAAATTTTAACCCTTTCAACACCACAGGCTGAAATAGATTGGTCCAGACAATAGAAAAGAGCATACCATTCGGATAATTGGGGTTGAAAGGGTTAAATCAAGTTGTAAATAAAATTCTTTTCTTCGGATGACACAGTCAAAAATCATGGATCCTGTAATAATAGGTGTCGGCACATTATAGAACTCTCAATTCTCCTATTGGTAGAGTGGGCAGATATTTGATGCCTTTCATTGGCACTCAGTTACGATATCAAGGACAGATTCTTCAGCGGGATGTTAAACAACAAGAATACCTCCTCCTCTTTCTTTTCCTCTGTAGCCTCCTCTTTCGTCTCCTTGGTTTCTGACTTTTCTTCCTCTTTTTTCTCACTCTCATCTGTTTCCATTTCCTCTTCTTTCTAT
Organism: Pinna nobilis; assembly: GCA_016161895.1. NCBI lineage: Eukaryota > Metazoa > Mollusca > Bivalvia > Pterioida > Pinnidae > Pinna > Pinna nobilis. The sequence continues at coordinate 8,889 of JACSZP010027659.1, forward strand.
CAACAGACAGTAAAACCCTTGATTAAGTCAATAGTCCTTTGAACCTTACAGACTCAAAAACCAGTCATAACGTTTAACTATTTTCGCAGATGTGTAAATTTCACCTTTTCTCTTCAAGACTTTGATTGATTTTCTAAGGTGTTGTACTTTTTTAGAATGATCTCACAACTCACAGGGTTAATATTATAGTTCAAACAGATATATAATTGTAGCCTTGACATACACCACTACCATGTTACTTTAGTGATTTTATGCAAATTTATGTGGTAAATTAGTTCTTTGTCACAAAGTCAGCAAAATCTACTCTGTGCGAAAATTTCCAGGTATATGACTTCTAAAAATAACTCTTTTACCCACCTTCTCACTGCTGTCTTTTTCACTCTTTTCTTCTTCCTTTTTCTCTGCTTTATCATCTTTCTTCTCCTCTCCCTCTTTGTTCTCTTCTCCTACAAAAAAAATCATTTAACATAAAGTAAGCTTAAAGTTGTCTGTAAATTAACTATTGCCTAGATGAAATATTTGTCTGAAGTAGTGAAATTACATTATACATTTCAAATGTTTATCTGGCGTGTAACCTAAGTATGAAGTATTGACATTGGCTTGAAATAAATAATCAGACCATTTTCTGATTTATGATTGTGATATCTTTAAAGAAGGAGTTCACACAATAGCTTCAAAGTGATGCCAGCATTTCAAGTTTTTACAGATGATCTAACAGCTCTGAGGTAATTCTTGACAGAGGATCCTTTACATAAATTACATATATGTGCAACATTATGTATTCCAGCTGTCAAATTACATAAAATCAAGGTCAACATAGTACTGTGTGCCTTAAAAGGGTCCAAGACAAACACCCAGGATGAATTGCCTTGAAACTGGTAAACAGGTGAATTATTCTGTCTGGGCTGATACACAAATACAGATGCACACAACATACACTTACCTAACTCGTGCAATACAGAGACAAATTGACATACAGACATTTATTTATCAGTTTCAGATTTATCACATTTGAATAATCATATTAACCTTCCTCTTTCTCTGGGGCTGTACCAGCAATTCCACTTTTCTCAAGTCCAAAGGCTGAGTCGACTTCTTTGCCCTCTTTCTGTGCCTCCTCTACCATCTTCACATGGGCATCTGTCAGAGCTGGAGGGACCTCATCCTTCATCTTGGAAAACTCCTCTGAATAAAGAGAATATTTTCTGTATAAATTTTGAGGAACAAAGTAAAGGTCTTGCAACTGACTTCTGACTTTTTTTTTT
>JACSZP010027663.1:2015-13318 GCA_016161895.1 Pinna nobilis
GAACTTAGCTACATGTATTTATGAATGATTCATACACTGAATTATGAACTATGAATGAAAAGTCACCACAAAGAACTGGTAGGACTCTTACATCAAAAGTGATTGTACAAACGAAAGAGAATGAAACATCATGATTGTAAAATTGCTATTGCTGGTTCTATATGATAACTGATTTGTTAAGACACGATAAAACACTTTGTTGGTGGGAATTCATACAATGTAAATGTAGACATCATATCAAAAGCTGAAATTATTGTAACATGATATAAATGATTTATGAGTAATATGAATGATTTCTCACACCATTATTGAATGAGTCAAACACCATGAATCATGACTCATGAATGATGAGTCAAACACCATGAATCATGACTCATGAATGATGAGTCGTTAACTTGAATTACATTGCCAGAAGATATGTGCACTATGAGTGAAGTTTGAAGGATGACTCTTTTGCCAGGAGTGATTGTAAAACACACAAAGAATGATACACCATGAATGATAGCAAAATTGCTATGTTCTGTTCCATTTAATAACTGATTGTTCCACAGCTAACACTATAACAAAACCTTAGTTATCACATAAAATAATGCAAGTGGTGGGAAATCATAGATGTAGACATCATGTCAAAAGATGAAAAAGAGGCTATTTATAATTTCAAGATAATGTTTTATACCAGTACTTGGAATCTCGCAAAGAAGAAGTTTGATTACATGTACTTGTTTCAACAAAATAACGAAATCCATTGACGGTTTACAATCCAAAAGCAGATTTTCAAAAAGCTGTACTAAATGATAATTTACTTACAAATCATATTCCTCTTCCCTAGGACTGTTGTTATCTCCTCCAATTCTTATAGCATGCTACCATGGCTGGCACTTTTTTGGGGGAGGGGGGCCTAATTACATTCATGCTGGAGACAGTTTTTTTTGAAGAACAAATCTGCCTCTACTGGGAAAATGAAAACAGGTTGAAGATGATATTTAAGTGAGTAACAGAACATGCACGCCTAGAACTTAATAAAAATAATATCATGTATAATGTAGTTGTACAATGTACAAAGAATTTCTTAATGTAATCTAATTTAATTTAATATCCATACTAGCACACCTACGGTAAATCTTCAGATAGGCTTTCTTGGCAAAAAGAACCCCTCAAAGTTTATTTTCAACTTTCTCTTGGAGAATGCTCAGGATAACATATTACATGTTTATCGAACGCAACCTGTTGTCATTTTCCAAGGCCTGCCTACTTTGGTGCAGTTTTGTCCACAGAGAAAATGACGATCGAGGGAGATAACAACAGTCTCCAGAAAGTGGCGTACACATGTAGACAGCATAAGGATAATGTCATAGATATACAAAGATCTGAATACACAAATGTCATATACATACTTTTAAACAAGTTACTATCCCTTCAACTTTCCAAATATGATAAATGAAATCAAAATCAGACCTGATTTTGGTCAGCTATGATATAAATGAAATTTCTTTTTAAAACAGCTAATTATTAATATACATGTAACTCTAACATTAGGTCCTTTGGCTGAAAAGTTCAGCCTGAAGACATTTTGAGATTAAACTTTTACAAATCAAGTCAAATTCAAGTCTATAGGTGACCAGAATAATGCCCGTAAAATTGAATTGGATTGTCTATCTAAACTTTCTGAATACATATACACATGTATGTATGTATTTCCTAGCCTGAATACTCCATGGAAACACAAATTTAATGGGATTGTCTATCTATATTTTCTTCATACATATACATGTATGTATTTCCTAGCCTTAATATTCCAAGCAAACACAAATTAATAAAAATGTCAAAAGCTTAGGAGAGAAACACTCTACACAACAATATTTTAATGGAACATTAGTGTCCATGGACAATGATACTGATATCTTTTGTACACTTCAGTCCATGTTTCCTTTATTATCATTTTTTAATACACATAACCATATTGTGATTGTAGAGTACTTGTGAACTGTAAGGGCTGGATAATTACCAGACAGACAGATAATGAAAAAAATGTCAACAAATGTTACCCTGCTTAATAATGCAAAAAAAAGAAGAAAAAACAACAACAACAACAACAAGAAACTAACAAATCAAAAACAAAACCACAAAAAGACCCACAGATGAAGCAGCAAGTAGGATGTTATTATAGACATGTATTTATATTGGTCCCTGCCATAGGGAAACAAACATTCCTACTTTTGTAGAAGCTCTTTATCAGACAGAAATCCATAAAAACGAAACTCAGGCTTCCACAAATTATGGCAGTAAGAGATTTATGTTCTTATTTAGTACTGAGACTTTGTTTCCACAATATTCGTTCAGTACTGAGACTTTGTTTTAATACCACTTGGTATCCTCTGCATCAACAGCTGCCATGCCTTCTCAACCTGCAAGGAAAGAGATATCCCTTACATAATTTTGTCACAATTTCAGCTTCATACATCTCCAAAAATAAACTGTAAATGTCCTTACTGCTGAAACTGCAAGAGATATCAAAGATTTTCCTTTTCAGTCATTCTTTGGGTATCTTTATCTATAAATACATGTCAGTATTCAGGTTTGCCACAAACATGGAATTAATCTGTTGCACATAGCTCTGAAGATTTAGCTGAAGGTGTGTACCTCTAAGGGCCATTGAGCAATGAAGGATTTGCGATACAGTCTACAATATAAAGTATTCAAAGGAAAAATGAATTCTAATCCTTGATTCATATTGTCTGAAGCTGACCAGTTGAAGAAATTCTCACAGTGGTCAGTTCTTACCTGTTGCTGGGTGTATTCATACTCCCACAGTGACGAGAACACAACGTTTGACCGACTGACCCTTTCCGTGTTCGATATCTGAGAATTCAGCCTTTTTAAAGCTTCCTCTTCTGTCATTTTGTTTCTCTCCATCATCCGTATGACTGCCTGATAATATATTTAAAATTAATCATTGATAAGTCGAAACTCATGAATATTTACCAAAAAATAATTACCTGACTTTCAAAAACATGTAGGGAACATAATTTTGTAATACAGCATGGAATTCTTTTTCTTCGTTTATAATATACATGCATGCATTTTGCTCTATGAATTTAGCTGAAAATTAGAAAAAATGACTAAATCCAAAAAACATCAAAAATGCATTAAGAATGTAATTTACAAATGAACCAAAAACAACACTTTTTCATACATCAAGATAACTCGGAGGTATTCAGTTTTTTATTCTATGCCCTTCTGAAGAAGAAATTTCTCAAAGGAGGGTACAGACCAGGACCAATTAGATCCCTCCCCTTTCCCACCTCTGGGCGGATCAAACTGAAAAACAGCAACACTTGTTGGGGACCATGAGTACATGTACTTCAACCCTGCAAAGTTTCATTAAAATCCCTGAGGTGGTTCTAAAGAAGGGGTCAAAACTGAAAAGTTTACAGACGATGGATAGACAGGTGAAACTATGACTATAGCTTTCTTGAGCCTCTAATTAGCTCAGGTGAGCAAAAACTGGCAAAATTGCAAGAGATCCAAGTCTGTTAACCATAAGCATGTATTTATGTCACAAGTGATGTGTAGGCCTATATGAAATTTCATCTATATCTAAGCAGTAACTAAAGGGAAAAAACTTAGTTGCTAGACAGATTTTTTTTAATGGAGAAAGAAGAAAAGTACCTCTTGTGGTGGGACTATGCTGGTCCAAATCTCATGAACAATGGTATCCCAGCCTGCCTCTAATAAGACGGCTGCCTCTAGCACAACTGTAGATTTACCAGCTGAAAAAGAAAAAAATATTATACACTATAGTATGTCTATGACTGACATGATTGAAAATATTGATGTGTTGCAAAAAAGCCATACCTACATTGTATATTCAAATAGGGGTATGACCTATTTGATGAAACCTGGAAAAGAGTTATCTCCCTTTACAGCAGAATGGTGACAAGATCCACAGTTAAACTTCAAAGCAATGCAGTCAGAGTGGCTATAAGTTCAAATTCTACAGAATTTGATATGGGACTGGGAAGATGACAACACTTTGCATACACTTTCCTAAGTGTGTACAAAAAGAAAGTTGAAAATTAACTTTGAGTAATTCTTTTTTGCTAAAAAATAGAATACATCTAAACATTAAGGTATGTTAGTACGGTATGAATATTATATTTAATTGGAAAACATTAGGCCCAATCAATTCTTTGTAGGTTGTAGAACTACATCATATGATTATATTTTTGTTAACTTTTTACTTTTTGAAATGTCGTGAGGAAAGTGACAGGGACTTAGGTAAACAAAATTCAAGGTGAGGCTGCAAGTAACTGCTTCGGCTGATGAGAAAATATGTCAATTTTAAATATACTTCTGAAGCTATCTCAAACATTAAAATCCAGTAAAAGTACTATTTATCATGAGGGGTCTGATATAAGAAAGTAAGAAAAAAAAAACAATGAAAAAGTATTTACTTACACGTCCCATTAGATGTACATGTATATGACTTTTTCACATTAATTTTGGGAGCAGCTAAAACCCTACCATTTTAGGAAATTTCTATACAAACATATACAAGAAGTGTAAAATCCAAACACATCATTTAATCTGTTTAGCCATATAGTATCTCCACGAAAAATATTTATAACTTGTGAAAAACAAAAGTGTTAATGAATTGTGTCAACTTGCATATAACATATATCAGTACCTTTTCCTAGATCCTGAATTTTCTCCTTTGCTAATTTTGCAATCTCTGGCCATACAATGCTGTTCAACATCTCCATCTGTGCCTACATAAACATTATAAAGGAACTGTTTACAAGCTTGTTTTTTAAACAAAACAAATTTTTTTTTGAGACCAGTGACCACCATGCAGGACCATCCATCTGTTTGGACAGAACAACTGTCTTGAGAGACAACTTAGTCATGGAGAAACAATCTTTTAATCCTTTCAACCCCAAGTATGTAAATAGTAGGCTCTATCCTATTGTCTTGGACCAGTCCATTACAGTCTATAGTGTTTAAAGGGTTGAAACAAAATGCATTCAAGGACCATATTTCCATGGCTGTATTGGTGGTTCCTCAAGGCAGTTTCTACTACATTCCTGATAGGCAAACTTTTACAGTATTTTGATGCCTTTCACTACTTTATCATTGGAGGTTTTAGTTTGAATTAATTGTACACAAAGTAATGAATATGTATTTTCATTTGATTTTTTCTTTCTATTCCACCATGGCAGCATAGGTTTGTTGCACTTAACAGATAACTGATACAAAATGAAGTACCATGTTTCAGTCTAGGAGAGAAAGGATATCTTTAGCATTCTAAACCAGAATTTTGACATTAGAAAAGAGAACAGAAAGCTTATCTACCTGTTTCAATTATATTTGTATTGTTTACTACCATGCCTGAAAATCTTTCAGGAAAGCCATCGTAGCTTTGTGCTTACTTCAGATTGTGAGGTCATGGGTTCAAGCCTTTGCAGGCTTTTTCTGTTCTTCGAATGAAATACAATGTAGTGAAAAGCTTGTAACAATAGACATTTCCATGCTAAAGATACCTCAGTGCTACATACCCAGTTGTGCCAGGCATAGGTTAAAATCTGAGGCCCTTCATCACCATTTAGTGATGTCTCCATATGAATGAAAAATTCTTTTGGTGTAAACCCTTTCAACCCCAAGTGTCTGAATGGCATGCTCTTTTCTATTGTTTTGGACAAGTCTATTTCGGTCTGTGGTGTTGAAAGGGTTAAATAATAATGAAACAACAACTACATTCAGCCAGATGATGGTGTCCAGGAATATATAAATCCTATCTGCAGATGTATCTAAATAAAGACCATTGGATTTCTGCAAGTAAAGTGGCAAACATTCAAACACAGTAAGAATTTACTGAGGTGGATTTTGAATCAGAGGTAAGAAGCTAAGTGATTTGTAGCACAAAGTTTAAACCACTTGGCCATGAAAATCTATCTCATTATTATAATATTTTTTGTTTAGATAATGTAGCCTAAAGAATAGAGTGTTCCAAATCTAACTATAACAAGAAACAGCATGAAATTTGTACATACTGGGTCACTAAAAACAATTCCACCAAGAGCTCTTCTATTAATCTCCCCATTGTCTTGTAAAATAGCTTTTCCAAATACCTCCACCAGCCTGTTATATGCATCGGTTCCTTTGATGTAAACTTGATGTCCTTGTGTGAAAAAAGAGCATTGATTCACAATACATGTAGTTAATCTTTTTGACTCCTTAAGTTATTGTGTAGATCTATAGATTTTCAAATAAAATCATTTATTTACTAGAAATGAAGAGGTGAAGAATGTCTGTAAGACTCAAATGATGCCCAGTACTGACACTACATATATACATGTTCCCAGTATATGCAGCTGGTATGAAAAAATGACTACGGTAACTACAGTCATTTAGAGATTATTTGACAAAAACCAAAATCCTATGAAAACGTGCAACCCTATTATGTGTATACATGTACTGGATTAAAATTCGTCCAGTTTCATCATAATCCTATCAAAGACAAATATCTTTTTGAATTCGCCCAATTTTATTTTGCCCACTGACCATGAGGGTGACAGGGGAGAAAATAAAACGGGGACGAAAATTTCCCTGTATACAGTATTAGTAATAAATAAATAAGATTCAGTTTTAATTCTGTACATATGCTTTATAGTGGTAAACTGAAGTACATTACCTCAAGAAATGTTTTAGTAAATATAGTGCACATATTGTACAAATTTCAGATCACATCGATATCATGTCTATATTGCCAAATCCCTTTCCCCTATCCACCACTGCAGACTTGAAAGCCTTGAAAAAATTCTGTGGGTAGATTTTTCAATCTCATAGGGAGACTCTAAACTAGATAAGAATTAATATGAAAATTGCAGTTTGTCATAGTGGAGATACATATTTTTTCATGAGATAATACAAAACTTTTATATGAAAAATAAGGAGTCTTCCTACTAATGGGGAGACTTGGCAAGTATGCCACAGATATATTCAGAGATTCATATATAAGAGAATGTTTATGGTTAAGTACCTAATTTATCACAGTCAATAGACACAGCTCCCAATCCCTCCAGCCTCTTACATATGGCAGATTTTCCACTTGCTATCCCTCCCGTCAGGCCTATAATGTAGGGACTGTCTGGGATGCTGCTATTAGGCTATAAAACAAAAAAACAAAAACAAAACCCAGTAAATATCCCAATACATAATTGGAGACAAAAACACTCAGTTTTTAATATTTCGGGGAGCATAAAATTACATCTAGGAAAAAAGCTCACAGCTCACAGGAGTGAATTCTTTAAATCAAAATGAAACAAGATGTGTTGGAGCAACACAAATACCGCCAACTAATACAAAACCCTATGAAATTTTCTGTCCAAGGGGCATAACTCTTTCAAAATTCAATACCCCTACCAAATACATTCTACATCTGTGTATTTTTTTTGCAGATCTACATGTTTATAGCAAAATTCAATTCAATGTCCATGTATGAAGGAGAAAAATGAAAGTATAGTCAACTCCACATACATGTATAACAAAGTTGAAAGGAGTAAGATATTTTTCTCACTAGAACTGATCTTTGTTATTCGAAATTACAAAGTAATGCATAGAAAGTATACTGGGTATAGAAATCTTCTCGTAACAACCGATACCTCATTACATAAAATCTCATTATATGGCGTTGACTGTATATACTGAATAATGATGGAAGAATAAAATGTGGATGGCTAGGAGGGGGCGTAAAAATGTAAATGAAGATTCATAGATAAACCAACCTTGACAGCATTGAAGACAGTACCCAGAAGTCTTTTCCTAAGTGAGGATGAACTGATCTTAGTTTCTTCATACTGACTGTGGCATTTATCCTCCACAAGATCTATGATAACCTCATCTAGCCTCTGGAAATTCTAGGTGAAAAATTAAAATGAGTTGTTACATATGTACATATATATAATTAAACATATGATTAAGAGATAGAGAGAGAGGAGTATATTGAGAGAGAGAGTAGAGTATATTGAGACAGAGACAGACACAGATAGACAGGCAAAGAGAGAAAGAAAGAGAGAGAGAGAGAGAGAGAGAGAGAGAGAGAGAGAGAGAGAGAGAGAGAGAGAGAGAGAGAGAGACAGACAGACAGACAGACAGACAGACAGACAGACAGACAGACAGACAGACAGACAGACAGACAGAGACTTTTAAACTGATGACGATATCAGCTCTGTAAGATACAGTACCAGCAATGAATATGCCCTACACACAACAAACTCATAATTCTGGAGTGGAATCCAGATTTTACATTTTGTTTCTGGACTTTGCTCTTCTATGAATATATGTATATTCAATGTTAATGCTAAGATACATGTACAGAAATCAATACATCTATATTACTTGAATTTGTCTACAATTATCAAATTATCTGCAAACCTTTTTCTCTCGTTCCTGGTTCACTACTTGCCCTCCCTTTTTTGTTTCCTCACTGACAACTATACACTGAAGCTCAGGATCTGTAATTGTTGGGCCAAACATATCACTAATTGGCACCACTCTATGTTTTATTGTCGGCTTGACATCCTCTATGAAGCTGCACACAGAGGCAATACGATTGTCCAATGGTTCAATCATCTCACATAGTGTCTTTTCTACAAAAAAAAAAAAACAAAAACGATATCATGCACTGTCATATTAAATTAATTTGGTTCTAAAACCAATCTGACTATCCAAACAAAAGAAAGCAAATCATTCATTTAACATCCAAACTTATCAAAACAAAACAAAAAATTAAGTTGAAGATACCAAGTAGCATTTTGATTTACTGTATACAGGGAAATTTTCGCCGACATTTTACTTTTGCCCCCATGGTCAGTGGGCGAATTCAAAACTGGGTGAAATCGAAATGGTAAATTCTTTGAACAGAATTATGACGCAAATATGAGAATTTAAAATGGGGCGAAACTGTTTGCAATCGCAATAGGGCGAAAATAACACAGGGCAAAATAATACTGTATACAGTACTTGTGAAGTTGTACGTGTTACAGTACATTGTAGAAATTGACTTGTTTTACTTGAATGATACAGTGACAGTGAACTTGTAATGCATGTAGTACTTTTTGACTTACTTGTGTTACTTATTACAGTAGGAATTACATTACTTGTATGACTTATTACAGCAGCACTGGACTTGTAATATATGAAGTGGTCTTTGACATGTTTGTTACTTACTCCAGTACAGCAAGAATTACATTATTTGTATGAGTTATTACAGCAGCACTGGACTTGTAATATATGAAGTGGTCTTTGACTTATGTTTGTTACTTACTCCGGTACAGCAAGAACTACATTATTTGTATGAGTAATTACAGCAGCACCAGACTTACTTGTCATATATGAAATGGTCTTTGACTTACTTTTATTCATATTTTCATCAGTCACTCCCACTGTCAGCTGTTCATCTGTATGTAGACAGGCTTTTCCTAAGAGGATTTTATGTCCTGCATGTAATCTATCAAAAGTCCCTCCGAGAACAACATTCTGGTAGGTTCTTAGGCTGTTTTCCTGTGACAGATCTGGAATTGTAGTCTGGTCCTCTGAGCCTAGGGCCTCTAGATGTTCTATTTTCATTTTTTCATTAAATGCAGTTTTAAAACATGTTGACAGGTACTGCCTAAGAATACTGTCATTGCTTTGTGATACAATGTTTTTGTTGTCAAACAACACAACTTGATAATTCTTGCGGAATTTATAACACAAATTCTTATCTACTGCTTCCTGTCTTCTGGTAACATTCCCAAGCAAAACATAGACGTCTAGATTATTGCATAATGAAGCACTTGATGCATATAGTTCTGTCATCAGTCGATCAAAATCTGTGTTGCATGGTGTTGCAGTAATATTAAAGTTACTTGTGCTATGATTCCAAGGTTGTATATGTACATACAGAGTGTTGGACACAGTTTTAGTGACCTCAGATACAATCGCTGGAATCTGTTGTCGAAGGACTGGAATGGGTCGAGTCAGAATCAATAATCCTGTCTCAAACATTATAACGGTGGGTGTTATGTATCTAGAAGTGAAAGAAAAATATACATCATTAAATAAGACAAATAAGCAACAGTGAAATAAGAGTAGATCTACATACATGTATCTTTTTGAAAGGATTCTGTGATAGAGAGTGCAGCTTCAATGGCTGAAGGTTGTCCAAAAACAAACTTACATAAAATAACTAGATATCTTGTAAAAAATTCAGACTACATGTACAGTCCAACCTGCCTTAGTGACCCACTGAATTAAAGGAAAACCTGTCTTATATGTGACTTACCGGTAAATGAGTGATTTCAAAACTGGCTTTTTCTTATATAAACCACCTGAATTATGAGACCACCTGTCATATGTGACCATTTTTATTTCTTCCCTTGGACGGTCTCTGAAAACAGGTTAATCCTGTATATGGAAAGGAGTGGACCCAAACTTCTTTACATGAAAATACTTTGTGATGAATAAATGTATATTACATCAGAGACGTATATAACACAGAGACTGGTAACTTCCTATTCTCTCTATTGATTTGTTGTTCGCGACAGAAGTGACAATTGGTGCCTTTCATTGTTAACATACCGGTATATGAATAACTTATTTACCGAGGTGTTCCGAACGCTCTTTTGAAAGATGAGATTTCTATGCTTGCTCATAATCAGTCAATCAGGATTTATTGAGTCCCTATTTGCGTCAAAATGTGTATTTATACAACTGTTATTAATGCTTAATTGTTTGATGCTAATTGGCAAGGTATTTCGTCCTTTACTTTTCTATAAAAGCTTGATCTTGTCTAGATAGTTGAGAACAATAGCGGGCTTGTGACCACGTGAGAGTTTGATAGGCTGCTAGTCTCTGTGTTATATACATGTACGTCTCTGATTACATGTACATATAATGTTCCTCCACTTCAAGGATAGGGCCCCATGTAATCACTTTGTAATGAGACTTAACCTAAATTTTAAGATATACCCAATAATAAATAACAACATGTTTAGCCTCCTTTGTGCCTAATCTTATTTTGAATCTAAAGTTCATGCAGTTACAATACTTATTCCATCTGCTAATCTGTGGTTGAGTGTAAGACTTCATGCTATGACAGGGAGGGAATTAAGGATTGGTGATGGTAACCTATTTACGGGTTACCAGGTTTGAGCGTCTGGTAACCCATTTTCAAAATGGGTTACCCCTTTTTTTTTACAACTGTATGTATAAACATTGTACAATATAACATGTAGATATTTTCTGGTTACAGCTACTTCCAA
>JACSZP010027668.1:0-13430 GCA_016161895.1 Pinna nobilis
AGAAGGGCTGCATAGAATGAATAAACTGAATGCATTTGTGACTTTTCAGCTAATGTCTTTAATGTTTATGCTGGTATTACTCAGGTGAGCGTTATAGGCCCATTGGGCCTCTTGTTTATATCACCTAATCTCAAATGAGAGTGACTGCCTAGGACACTTTTCACTGTATCCATAAGTAGCAAGTTATTTTGCTCAATTTTCTGGTGGTAGCCAGAAATGAAGGATATGGCTTCCAGGTAAGATATATTGTTTACAATTAAAAAGGAAGCAAGCATTTCTACCTAAGTAGGTATCTGAGGATATACTCATGACTCTTGATATGCTCTATGTAAAACAGGTTACTGTTACCCTACGAAAGATATGAGAAGGGCAGAAGAATAGAAAAGAAATGTTCAGGAAAGGACAAGAAGGACAAACTTATCGCAAAAGCCAAGGCTGAAATGCAAAAGAAGATGAAAGTGGACAAATTGGACAGCAAATCTGTCATTAAAAAAGTTCCTGTAAGTTTGTTACCAAGACTTCTATTTTTTGCAGCTTTTTTATGTAGACTAAATTCAGTGAAAGTTAAAATTGTTTCAAATTTGTCCAGTTTAACAATCTTGTAAATAGCAAAATGAGGGAAAGAGCTGGACTTATTTCAAATAGATTTCAAAAGTTGAAGACTGCCCTTCTGTTTTAGGAAATATGTAGATTTTGGTTTTCTTTCACATTTTTGCCATGTGACTTTGATGTTTCAGCATTCTCTGCTATGTAAATGCTGTAGAGTAATGATATCTCAGTCACGTTTTCTTGACAGCCTGACAATCTTGTCTGTGAGGTTGGGATCACAGATTACCAGAATGGTTGTTTGAATCTCTTTACATGGCAATATTGTGCACAGGACTGTGCTTGGGGTGAATTGTCTAATATGGTCATTAATCACTTGTCTGATCTGTATTTTAGATAACACAATGTCAATCACTTTGCTCTGTAATAGGTCTTAACTTCAGCCCTTCTGAAGGAACAGCTATGCACAATTACATCATCCTTTGAGAAGAATGAGATGAAGTCAAGTATGATATAACATTGTACATAGATGACATTTATGTCACCATGCCCAAACATATACAGTGGAGCCTCATTATTCCAGACACCTTTGTTCCCAAGCAAATTGTCTGGATAAATGAAGCATCCGGATAACTGAAACGTACTTATTACAATGACCAATCCAGTTTGAAGGAAACGTTGTCCTGAAGGTGAAGCATCTGGTTAATTGAGGCTCGACTTGTACATGTACTTTGTACATTGTTTTTCCTGTAAAAGGGTTAGATTATTATATATAGTAAAAAAAAAAAGTCTGAAATGTACCTAATTCTTAGTTTCTTAACTAATGGATGAGTCAATTCAGGGTAAATCAAAAGCTAGAGGATTATGGGAGACTAAGTGTGATGATGTGGTCTCCATAGAAACTGAGTTGCCAGGCTGCTTGACCCTGACAGTGGTACTTTTCATAAGCTGTGACTCCTTACAATGATCATTGATATAACAGTGAATGTGGAGCTCCACATGATACAGATTTTTATTTTAACAGAGATTTAAAACCACTCTGACCCTTAAAGAGAGGGCATTGCAGTGGGAACTACTGCGTAGACAGAAAGAAAAGGAAAAGGCTGCAAAAGTATGTCATTTTCATCAGCTTCTTCCACCTCAGTAGAAATGAGTTTGTATGCACTGAAAAAGACAGATGTTAAACATGTCTACCTAATGAAAACTACAAATTTGTCATTGATAGGCTGGCCATAAACATGTCAGCCAATGTTAAGAAGTTGACTGCATTGTAAGTGAGGCAGTATCTGTCAGTTTGGCAGGACTGCCTTGTCCGTAAATCTCGAATCTTTTAGAATTTTACTGCCTTGTAATTCAAGCAGTATCTGTCAATTTGGCAGCACTGCCTTGTTATTGTATCTAGTCCTATATAGAATTTGAACACCTTGCAAATAATGGAATACGTCAGTTAGGCAGCACTGCCTTGCTTCTATATCTGGTGTTATGAAGAATTCACATTCCTCGTAAGCCAGGCATTATCTGTCAGTCAGATAGCACTGGCTTTTGTATGACTGAATAAGTATAGATCAAGACTTATTTGTGGATGAGGTTTTGCCAATGTCTTGACTGACTTATGTTTTAGTCATTACCCTGCTGAGGACTGCATCTAGTTTTAATTTTGAAGTCATTGTTTCATATGCAGAGATATTCCTTGGCTTATTTTGGGTCCAACTAAAGAACCCATTCCCAATTCAAAAACTGCCTATACTTTCCCCAAAATGTTGTAAATATGTACATGTATTACAGTACAACTTATTGCACATATATTTTACCTTGAAGTTCAAATAAAATGTCCTAGTTATTGGTGATTGAAATCAGATACAGGAAAAATTAGATCAATCTGATCATATAGAATTGAAGAAAAAACCTGTAATTTACCATATAAATGTATAAATTTTATGCAATATACTCAACTTCTTTTCTCTTCTCATTCAAGTTAAATTTCCCAATTTGAAAAAAAAACATACTAATTTTCCCAGTTTTACCAGACTCTGGAGCTATATTAAGAGTAGGAGTTTCGCTGATGTGTGATATTATTGCACTGAAAATGTCCAAGACATAAGAACAAGCAATACAAGGGAAGTAACTTGTTTCCTACAAAACAGTCCGGTCGTGTGCTACATACACACCTCAAAACACATCACCTGATAGGTTTGTCAGGTGACAAAGTTTCTCATAAGTAACTCATTCAAATACAGAAGATACCATGGTTGTTTGATATGTAATGTGTATTGTAGGATATCTGAAAAGCATTTGACCCAAATAGTGTACATGTAATTAATATTACATCCCTTCGAAGTATTCTTTGCAGTTTGAAATGCATAATATCAATCTCTGAAACTACTACTAAAATGTGTCACGGTACGCTGAGTTAGGTAGACCTCGGAGGCACTGACTGATGGCTGAGCCAAGGGCTTGTCAGAACTTGTAACAACAACCAGATAAGAATTTTGTTTGGAAGTTTTGGAAAAGGGAAAAAGTCGCATTCGGCTAGATCTGGAGAGCAAAATTGTCTTTGATTAAGTTTGGGAAATATTCTGAACAATTGCTTAGTAGATTGTACTCGTACCCTTTTTTGGTCTTTTTTTAATTTACACAGTATCCATTTTGGCAGAAATCTTTGGTACTTTCAAACTGTGATAGTGATTTGCCAGTAGTTTTGACAATATTATGAATCTTGTATCTGCCTTCACTTTCTATTATTTCCCCAACTTTTGAGACATTTGCCTTAGCTGTTAAAGTCACAGGTCAGTCAGAATTTTCTGTATCCACCTACAAACTGTCTCATAAGATATCTTATCAGACCCATAAACTTCCCACAATTCAGTAAATATCTGCTTTACCGAATGACTGAGTTTTTGTGTGAACATTTATATAAGCTCTAATTTCTTCAATATTCTCAACCCTTTTCCCAACAATTTTGACAACAGTGGTCAATGGCTTGCCCTAAATGACTACAGTATAAGTTTAAAAATATGTGGAGCTTAAGGCTCATGTTTTTACTGTTCAAAAGGTATTGAATAGAGCTATTCAAGCGTATCATTATTCACGAAATCATGGAAAGTGTTATTGAGCTGTAGTACAATACTCATTACATATAGAACAACCCTTTCTTAAGTCAACTGAATAGCTATGAACAAATACTTATTGCTACTAAGATATTCTAAGCCTTGTTTACTTATATCATCTCAGGGCAAGAAAAGCGTTGGACGTCCAAGAACAGTCAAAAATTTGCTGGACAGTTCTGAGAAGATGAATATGTTGGGAGATATGGACAAAGTCAGTGTGAAGGAAGAACTGTCACCTACAGAAAATAAGAAACTTGTGATCAATACCCCCAGGATCAAACAAGAAAAGGAAGGCAGACATACCTCATCACCTAACTCTACCCTTAGTGCTGAGTTGATGGGGAAAAATAACACAGGCAGCTTGTTCAGTCAGTCAAAACTCTTCAAACATGATACTGTGCAATTAACATCCAATAATAATTCCTTGGACAAAAAATCATCAAAGCAACTGATGATGGACAGACCAATGCAGGCAATGCCTGCTCACCCTCAGGTTTCCATGTTCTATCCACCCACACTTATCCCTGTGGGCGTTCCTCTTGGACTCTCTATGATGCATCATCTACCTATGGGTATCCCTTCATATATGCATCCTGGTGTACAAATGCCTGGAAGCACAGAAAAACAAAACAAATTTCAACCCAACATCTTACGTTCATCTAACACCCCTAAGTCATCCAGTTCATCATCATCAGGCTCATCTGAGCACAGATCAAGCACAAATCCAAAACATCAAAATAGTGCTGCACAGTCACAGTCATCAGCCATACCAGCACATTCCCATAGTAAAATGCACCAAACAGCTGAAAATCACACACTAATGGTTCCGCCTGCTCATTCCCATAGCAACAAAAGGTCATATGCAATGAGTCACCCCAACATTCCTGGATCATCAACTTACGGCACAACCAATAAATCACTTTTGTTTGACTTTGAAAGTCCAAAGAGACACAAAATGCAAAATGTGCAGCAACAAGATGAAGAGAAATCCGGGTCAAGTGCAAGCACTAGTGAGCAGCCAACTGATTTGAGTATGAAAACACTACGTAAGATTGAAAAAGAGGCCAAACGTGAAAGTCACAATGGCAGTGTGATAGACTTCAGGGGACATTCACCAAAAGTTTCATCCAAAGAAGACTTCTCATTTGGCATCCCTGGATTAGCATCCCAAAATTCAGTTACAAAATCAAGTTCTAATTCGACAAAATCTTCTGACGAGTCACCACATGTGTTCAGCAATAAACTTTCATCTGTGTTCAGTCCCTCAACTCAGCAACACGGCGTACAGTCACTACTATCTGCAGAGAAATCCCATACCCAAACCAGTGCTAGTATGGTAAGTCATTTATAGAACCTTTAGAGTATTGTCTCTTAAATCGGGTGATTTTCATGGGGTAAATCACTTAGGGAAGAAAAAGACAGGTAGTTCTGTAAGTCAGTTGGTCACATAGGCAGGTTAAGCACTATTTTACAATTCATCTCTGGAGATAATTTACCAGTAAAAATGTAATAGAGTTCCAAATATTCATGGCAGTGTTCTCATGGGTCCCAATAGTGTGATGATACCACCACACTATTTCAATTTACCAGTTTTTTTCCAAATCAGTTGCTTTCAAGATCACTATATTGTTTTGAGCATTAAGGCTTTACTTAAGTTCTTTTTCTTTATCAAATTTGATTACAGACTTTCAGTAATATGCCTCCATCATCAAAAGTTAGACAACCCAAATAATTCCCAAAAATTTGATGGTCTGGATTTGAATCAAAGTAGATAAGTGTGGAAATATAAAAAGTTTTCCTTTGTGGCATTCTTGAATGGGGAAACCCTATCTTCAATGTGCAGGGTAGGAATTAATAGTTAGTGTCCTTCACCCGATGGTCACTGTGTGCCTGTCTGACCGTCTGTGTATTGTACATGAGTATCGCTGCACGATGTTATAGGACTGTAATAGCAGGGCTTAACCTCGAGTCCCGGACTCAGAGGCCAAGAAATTAGCCAACCAAGAATTTGTTTAAATATATTTGATCTTTTTGCATGTACATAATATCTACTAGTAACTGTGGATGTTATATCAAATACTTCTTAAACAGTCTCCTTATGTTAAGATTTCAAATGGCATATCATCAGATAACTTTTATGATCATATGAGACCCATTTATATGTTGTGACTAAGAAATCTATTAGCCAAGAAATTAGTCAATAATTTTGAAAAAATAAAATGAGTCAGCGGCTCAATTTTCTAACTACATGTACTTGGTGAGCCAGCAGCAGCTTCACTGACACTGGAACAATGTTCCTTCAGTACCATCCAACTCATAAACGTCACCTTTACACAGTATTTACTGGCTAATTCCAGGAGCTACACAATTACATGTCCATGCTTGTCCACTCTAGTCACATGACTCAATGTACAGGCATTCTTTTGTTTATCTTTAATACATCTAGAGGTAGATTTTGTGTAATTCATCATTTTGATTTCTTTTTTCAGCCTGTTGACCTTGTAGGAAAAGTGCAAGGAATAGAAGCATCCCCTGGTATGGTCCATCCAGCATTTCTTCATCCTTTCATGAGACCACCAGTCCCTCAGCCTGGGTTCTTCCCAACACCACTACAATTACAGCAATTTTATCAAGCCCAGATCCGAGCCAGTGCCGCCGCCCAAGCCTCAGCTCTAGATGGCATGTTGCCACGAGATTGTAACACGTTTCCGGGAATGCCGATTCCTGGTTTCATTCCACAAGTGCCGCTCTATACACACAAAGACAAAAAATAACTATGCATGTTGGTTACATGTAAATGTAGCCATTGTTTTGGCCGTTATTGGTTGTATGTGTTCCTTTGTTTTTTCATTAATTCATTTATCATTTAGTTCCAAGACTTCCAAGGCATATGAACAGAATAAAAGTGTCACCTTGTGTGTTTGGTGTATGTGTAGAGAGTGTAAATATTTGGAGTTACCATTCAGTAGATTTTTATAACACATACAATAGTTCCAAATGGAGTATTCCAGTCATTGTATCATATTAGTTCCATAAATTAAACCTTTCAACCCCATGATAGACCATAATAGACTGGTTTGATATATAGGAAAGAATATACCATTTTTGATACTTAGGGTTTAAAGGGTTATGGGAATATGAAGTTTGAAGAATCTTTTCAGTTGATAGAGGCAATTTTAACTGCATGTATTGTTTGTGCAGCAAAATTGTAAGTGTGAATCTTTGTATGAGGTTGGAATAAGATGAGATGTATGCAAATTACGCTGGTCTTACATGCAATTAACAAAATTACAGTAAACTTACATGTCTATTACAGTAAACTTACATGTCTGTTACATTATAAGTACATGTCTATTACATTATACATACATGCATATTTGTTGAAGTTGATTGTACATGTTTTTGTAACTTGTTATTTTGTTGAAAATCAGAAAGATATTTATGCAGTAGTTTTGTAACCAGTGACTGATAATAACTCTGGAGCCCACTTCACAGTGAAACTTGTCCTGCTGTAGATATAAGATAGATGTTCTGTCCCTGATCCAAATGTGCAGCCCACTGTAGGCAAAAGTGGAAGGATCAATGGAATATTATGTCGTGAACGAGGAAATCTAAAGAGAGGGAAAGAATATTACTAACCGGAATGAGGCTCTGGATTGTCATGTTCTTTCTGGAGGGTTTTAAGATTTCAGATGTTTGATTCTTATTCACCCACACTAACCAATCAAATCTCAACAAAGTCACATGATTTGCAGCTTGAACATGCTTAGGTATGTTACATATCATCATGGCTAGTTGGTGTGAAATGATGTCGTTGATTTCATTTGGACGTCACAATGCAAATTTTAACTGAAGCGTGTTGGGTTGAAGCAAGTTCAAGTCATAATTATGATTGTGATGCTATAGCGCAATTGAGCTGTCTTTTCCTGGTGTTTTCTTTTTATGGGTGACCATTGTCTTTAAAGGCAAGTGTTGGTTTAAAGGTCAGATTCATCAGTCTTACAATGTATGATGATCTTACCTTTGTTATGACCATCACCAAGTAAAAGCAATCTAATGAATAAGAAAGACAGTGATTCTTCCTTTGTTTTTGGAGACTCGTGACTCATTGAGAAGTTGGCTCCAGAGCTGTTACCCTATATCCCTTGCTTCTAGAGTACCCCCCCCCCCACTCCTCCTTTACCTTTATACATGAGGTATAACACAAAGTATTAGATAAAACCTGTGATCCTAGAGAAATATTATAATCCAACACAAGACTTTTAAATTGTGTTACAAACTTTGTTATGTAAATTAGGATAATACATTTAAAACATTAGGGTTGTTTTCCACAAAGAATCTTGAAATAAAAAATTACTCCTAAGTTGTAGGTGTGAAACTTTGAATATTGATTATTCTACATATTTATTATAAGTGAAATTCAATAGATAACAGACTTTGTCAAAATGTGATTGATATGATTTATAGAAATTCAATTTCATTACAATTGGCCAATTTTATGATCAAATGTATTGGTACAATATATGATNNTATGGAATTGTTAATTAGCGTTCCAAGGATAACTGGCTAACTCTGCTTGTCAATTTCTTATCTAGAATCAAGATTATTTCCACAAAACAAGATGTTATTTAGTTAAAAATAATTAATGAAGTGTCAATCCATGATAATAGTTTGCAATATTACATTTTTGTGTTGCATTCTTTGTCTTTTCTTTTTAGAGTATGTAATTCTTTTCCAATTTAGGGTAGGGTTAAGCTCTATATTTGCATATTATTAGTAACATACCAAAATTGATATAACTGTTTAATTTCCCTTTTTATCTTTTGAATTCTATATTCTGGGATAGGAAATCCCCTTTCATTTTACAACATACATCAAATTTCTATTTTTACAATCATGCAGTAGACATTTTTGGTTCAGCTGAACCCTTGTGCATTTCAGAAATTTGGGAACAATATAAAATAAGATTCTTCACTTAAGAAGAATATGTATAAATATTCACAGCTTGACAAGGATGAAATGAATAATAAATACCTTTTGTGTTTTAAATTTCATGTACACCTAGTTTAAGCTAGGTTATAGCTTGTTTATTCCACTAAGCCAAATATAACTTACTTTGATCAAATACTAACGTGTTGCAAAAGGATATAATATGCAGAATAAATGAAATTTAGCTAACTTGGCCCTCTTCTAAAATCACATATTGTGCTCTCTATGCAATATTCAGACAGGCAAGTTGAAAGTTTTTTTCCTTTTTTTTTTTAATGTATGGGGGGTGGGAGTCATTCTTTCTTGTATCCATGCAAAAAGTAGAGAGACATCCTTAATCATTTGTTGTTTTTTTTGGGGGGGGGTGTTAAGCTATGCAGTGTGAATTTTGAATTAAAATTTTATTGGGTTATTTTCACCAGTTGATACCGTACAAATCTTTTTACAAAAAGTTAGAACCTTGTAGACTATTATGTTATGCCCCTTTTTATAAAAACACTTACTTGTTTCCGTAAGACTCACAATTTTTGTTACATCGATATGACTTATATATGAGATAGCATGTCAAGATGTTCTGGATGAACATTGTGATCAATAAAAGTGAAACTACATGGTAATAATATACATGTACTTAAAATCTCATACTTGATACAGAGGTCAACAATATGTAAACAATAGGACCAGTTGGTTTTACTGTTGTTTAATCACACTCAAGAAATCTTTATTTTAGCCTATATGGATGGAAATGTCACCTATGCTGCTGAATGGCAACCAATTTGGCCTATGCTCAGCACTTTTTGCCATTGAGCAGGAAGGGTTTTTCGATGTGCTACAGGACCTTGGTTTTTACTGTCTCGTCTGAAGGATAGGGAATGCCAACCATGGCATGATGCAGATTTGAACTGATGACCTAGTGATCAAAGCCACAGTAGCCACACCCCCCCCCCCATAACAACAGAACAGTTTTAGCAAAAGAATCTATGCAATTGTAAAGATCTAAGATGGCAGTTTTGTGACTAACATTTGTCTTGGTCACTGGTTGAAGATAAGTCTCTGCTCTTCACACTTTTGATTGTAGTTTATTCTTTGTGAATAAGATTGTAGTTTATTCTTTGTGAATAAGATAGGATTTATACAGTCTAACCTGCCTTAGTGACCCACTGAATTAAAGGAAAACCTATCTTATGTGACCTAAATGAATGGTTCCCAAAATAGGTTTTTCCTATATAAATCACCCGAGTTAAGAGACCACCTGCCATATGTGACCCTTTTTGCTCCTTCCCTTGGATGGTCTCTTAAAACAGGTTCGACTGTATTTGTTTTCACAAAGGCAAGTCTAAATGATACACATATGCCAACTGTCCATCTCTCCGTCATGTATATAGGTTGTTGTCATGGGCAGTTTTACACCTGCCATTACCGTTGACATCAGATTTGATACAGAAGAATAAGGGTCATTTCCAGCTTATCCTCTGGTTACCACATGTAACTTAACTACCGGTACCCATTTTTCAAGGAACAGGTTCTTAAAGACTTCATACTCTGGTTATTCTTGAAAAAGTTACTCTGTTTATTCCATATTTTTTAGATGTTTTACAACTGGCGTTAGTAAGGAATGACATATCATTACAAAGTATGCAAAAATGTTTGATATTTAAATTTCAGACTTGTGCCTTTCATGTTTAGCTAGCTATGTCATCACTCCCTGTTTGTAATACATTGTACACATTTTATATCACTCATGATATTCTGTCTGTTTTGTATAATTGAGAGCTGAGCTTCAGCAAAATTAATGAAATGCAACTATTCTGTCTCTATTTTGTTTTAGTCTTTTGCAAAATGGAATTTCATCTCATTACAATGTACTTAGTTCAATGAAGTTATAAGTTACAAGTTGGCATTTATTGAATATTCATGAGTATGTTCTGCAATAGTTATATGCAATATTTGATGGGACCATAATTACATTGGTAGTGTTGATTTACACTGGCTCAGGGTTTTCCTTATAACTGAACAAAAGTAAAAAGTTGGTTACATGTGACAAATGGTGCTGAATTATTGATGTATGAGATTTATAATAAAAGTATCATTGTTCTTATTCATACAGACACACATGGCTATAATTAGGATGTCTATAGGCAGCCTGCCTGAATTCTGTGTTAATTTAAAATTTACTGGACTTTTGGCTAGCAATGTATAATATTTGATAAGATCCTAATATTGTTTCTTGTTCACATCTGTACTCATGTCCATATATCCATCTATGATCCGTCATTTCTGATACATTGAAATTTCTTGTATATTTTTTATACACTTGATTGTTCAATTAAATATAAATATTTAACAGAGTTAAGTAGTTTTACCTTTGTCTTTCCTTTCATTTATTTGCAACAACAAGCCAAAATTGTCAGGTTGTGTGCCTGGCCAATGCAAAACCACTGTGATGACATTGACATTTTTTATTATGCATTCAGCAAAACATGTCAAATACCCCAAGCAGAAATACCGATGTACTGGAATTCTGTCTGAACATTTAAGACCGCAAACGACACATAATTTTTGTGGTTTGGGTGTTTGCCCCTTTGTTGCAGGTTTTGAGAGCACCATGGTTTTACTACTGTGCAGCTTCATGCCCAGTCATTACCGCAAGGCATGAAGTTGTAGTACCGCATATGTGAAAAGTTATTGGGTGTATAACGTCCCACTCAAGAATCTGTCACTTACATTAAGATGGCACCACATGCCAGTGAAGAAGGCCATTTAGTCTGGAGGGTTCTGTAACATGCCAACAACTGACATTGAACCTTGGTTTAGAAGCTCTTCCAAAGGATAGGAAAAGCCAGCCACATCTAGTGTGGATTTGAATTTATGATCACAAAGCAACCACGCAGCTATGACAGCTCTCACCTGGCTTACGTTACACATAGGTTTGGACAAGTGCATGCTATAATTTGTTTTTGGCCTTTTTTCATTCATCAGATCGGTTTCTTCATCAGTTGAATTTCTTCTATAATATAACATAAAACTTTTATAATTTTTGTTTCAGTGATGAAAGAAGTCTGTCCAGTAATTGAAGAATACTTATTACTACTGTTATAATGAGTGTCACAAGGTTTAGCTCTTCATTTTTGTTTCAGTATTGTTATGGCAAGGAACTTAACATTCCAAGTCAGTGCCAATAACTTGATCCTGTGTTGTAAGGGATCTTAAATACGCCAAGTCAGTGCTTACTAGAATTGTCCTAACAGGACTTATACCCCCCCGTGGCGGCATTTTCAATGAATGGGAGTTATGTGTGTGACCTTGACCTTTGAACCCCAAAATCAATAGGGATCCTCCTCGAGTCATAGGCAACCAAAGTGTGAAGTACCAACATTGTAGACCCACAGGTATTTGAGTTATGGTGTGGGAACCATTTTCACGGAACAGTCTTGTGACCTTGACCTTTGGATCCCAAAATCAATAGGGATCCTCCTTGAGTCATAGGCAACCCATGTGTGAAGTACCATACCAACATTGTAGACCCAAAGGTACTTGAGTTATGGTGCAGAAACCATTTTCAAGGAAGTCTTGTGACCTTGACCTTTGACCCCAAAATCAATAGGGATCCTCCTTGAGTCATGGGCAACCCATGTGTGAACTACCATACCAACATTGTAGACCCAAAGGTACTCGAGTTATGGTGCGAAAACCATTTTCAAGGAACAGAGTCTTGTGACCTTGACCTTTGACCCCAAAATCAATAAGGATCCTCCTCGAGTCATGGACAATACAATGCGGAATACATGGAGAGACTGACGGACATGGTGAATCCAGTATACCCCCCTACAACTTTGTTGGCGGGGGGGTATAATAACTTGATCCTGTGTTCTAAGGGATCCTAAACACGCCAAGTCAGTGCTAATAACTTGATCCTGTGTTCTAAGGGATCCTAAACACGCCAAGTCAGTGCTAATAACTTGATCCTGGTACGTTTGTCATTACCCATATACATAAAAAACAAAACGATTACAAATTTATAATTTATTTCACCAAAAATACAGATATGATAGTAAAACAGCCTGTCAGAGCTTTCCTGTGTCAAAGATGAAAACATTTTGTTTTATTCAGTAAATATACCATGAATGTGTTATAATAGCTGCTCAAGTTATGTGATCAGCAAATTCTCTTTGTCTCATTTCTTTACATCATCAATGCTTAAAATGCAACAATTCAACTAAAGAACTATTCCCAGTGCTTATAACAACGCTTTACATCATTTTAAATACTTTGTTTACTTGTATCCAAGACATGACATTCATTAGTGATTGTAGAGATAAAAGTGAATTTTGTTTGTACACTCAAATCACAACACAAACCTACATACACACTACAATGATGATATGGTTATGAACAAGATTTTTTCTTACTTCTCAGTGTTACCTACAATCATATACTATTTCAAAGTAACATAACTATTAAGATACCAAACTTGGGTAATGTTTAATGATGAGTTTGGAGTACATCCGACTGATAAGTGTAGTGAAAGAGAAGGCAAAATAACCACACGCAAATAACCACACATACAGGCGGGATCTATTTCAGCATTTAGTGAAGACAATAGCACTAGGCGACGTAGTGTTAGTAGCTAACATGAAACATCACAACTGTGAAGGACACACTAGAAGCTGGATATCCAAACCATCTGCTCAGTATGGGCTGTGTACATCTCTCATTTAGACAAGACTCCTGTTGTCTAGTCCTACGTGAATACAATCAATCAATACTTATGAGTTTTGTTTTTCTTTT
>JACSZP010027676.1:0-17747 GCA_016161895.1 Pinna nobilis
TTATTTACACCGGGAATGAATGTAAACTGTTGATGTTTCGTTTTATTCTGTCAATTCATAACGATATTGTAATGTTTAGGCCTGATAACCGGTACTGGTTTCAAAAGTTTTTGACACTTGTACTTGTGAAGTTGTGTCGTTGTGAACTGTGACCGCAGCGATAAGAAATGGATAGTTAAAAAGATCAAAATGTTGCGGTGACAATGTCACCGCATTTTGCTACTAAGAAAGCACATGGGAGGACGTCTGCCCCTGATTTTACCAAAAAATAAACGAGTAACTTAAAATCGGGGTAGAATTTTCGACCTAGGTGAAATCAAGGGCTTCTATTATAAGTCCTTGGTGAAATCAAGCAATAGTGGGTTACTGGCCCAATATCCAGTAGCCTAGAAAAAAAATGAAAAGTACATGTACTAGTAATGTAAAATTCAGAAAAGTTTGGGTTCATACACCTTTCATTTAATATTGATTTCAGATTGCTCAGTAGTTATGAATTGTAAGCCCATTCACCTTCTGATTCTTAGACCAGGGGTTCAAATACAATGTACATTCTAGACTACTATTGTCTGGTGTGGTCCTTTGGATGAGACAGTCAAAACTTAGGTCCTATGTCAAAATTGATGTTGACCTGTTAAAGAGCCCACACTCAGTCAATGCACAATGGCCACAAGTTACGTGCTAAGGCGTACACCAGCATATGGCGAAGTCTCCATATAAGTGAATGATTCTTGTGTGTGACGTTAGACAACAGCGCAACAAGTCAATCAGTATCGGTTTCAAATAAACTTTTGAAATTTTTTGTGTTTGTCTCTTTAGTATAAATTTATATACATGATATGTATTCTTGAGCTGCTTTTCCTGAGTGATAAAAGGGATAGAAAATTTGATAGCCTACAAACTTGTGACCCTGCTAATTTTGGCTTCAGTGCAGTTATAGAAAGGGTACCACTGACAGTGAAATGGTGATAGAGTGACCATTGATTACAAGTAGTTACTGCTGGTACAGTACTCAAAAACTTTAGTTTGTACCTTGTCAGGTTCTTACACCAAACAACAAATAGAAGTGAATATGCTAAAATGATGGTTGAACTATAAGTTTAAATCTTGATTTATAAATGTAAATCTAGTCATGACTCCACCTCCAACCTCACCAACATAGATCTGAATGATATTTTACATGCATATATCCTTGTTGACCAGGACCCTAATGTGTCATGACCCTGAGATGTAGTCACATCTTCAGGGTCAAGGTCACAGTGTATATTATCATGGATGAGTCCTTTTTCAAGTCCATTACTTCTTACGCCCTGCATGGATTTGAATACATGTAATACCTTACAGAATTGTTGACCAGCAGCCTTTTTCACAGAGAGTCTTAAGATGAAAATCACTCGTAGTCGTAAGTGTATGAAAATTTATTATTGTTTATTTCACATATTCTAAATGTAAATGAAGTAATATAGTCACAATCTGACTTATACCAGCGGCAGATTTAGCAGGGGGGGGGGGGCCTGTGGCCCCTCCCCTTCCCCGCTAATTTTTCCAATCATGTTTTTAGCTCACCTGAGCCAAAGGCTCAAGTGAGCTATAGTCATAGCGCACTGTCCGTCCGTCCGTCGTCCGTCCGTAAACTTTTCACATTTTCAACTTCTTCTTCAGAACCACTGCAGGGATTTTGATGAAACTTGGTAGGGTTGAAGTACTCATGGTCCCCTACAAGTGTTGTTGTTTTTCGGTTGCAGGGGTGGAAAAAGGGCGGGGCCAAATAGGTCCAGATTGGTACCCTCCTTTGAGAAACTTCTTCTTCAGAAGGGCTGCATAGAATGAAAAACTGAATGCATCTGAGTGATCTAGAAGGATGTGTGAAGAAGTGTTGTTTTTTTTTTTGTTCCATTCGGAAATCAAATTTTTGACACGTTTTTGACTTTTGAAATTTAAATATTTTTAACTTAAAAAAATGAGGTGGGAGGGTGATGTTTTTCACATTTATAGCTTCTTTTTCTAAGCTAAAGCAGGGATTTTGATGAAAATTTGCAGGATTGAAATACTCATAATCACCTTCACATGTTGTTGTTTTTCGGTTGGATCCACCCAGGGATGGAAAAGGGGAGGGGTCAAATAGGTCCAGAAGGGTTCCCTCCTTTGAGTAACCTTTTCTTTAGAAGAGCTGCATAGAATGAAAAACTGAATGTATATGTGACTTTACAGCTAATGTCTTTAATGTTTATGCTGGTATTACTCAGGTGAGCGTTATAGGCCCATTGGGCCTCTTTTTTTCTGTCAGTTTGTTCAGGTGATAATTTTTGGTCACATGGGGTGATAACTTCATGATCAGTTTGTGCCCCTCGGTTACAAAGTTTCTAGATCTGCCCCTGTATACCATTCATGTAAATAAAATTTCATCTCAATTGGCCAATTTTACCGCAAAATGTTCAAAATATGATCAATTGAAATATTGCCAACTTACGTTTACGAACGATTTTGATTGTAAGAATTTTTTGTGAAAAGGGTCCCTGAGCCTTAGAGTGTGTCATGATCTTAAACAAAGACCATGTGTTCAAGGTCACAGTGCATACAGAAAATAAATCCTCTGTCCGAGAAATAACATTCTACCTCTTACTTGGATTTGAATTGTATTTAAAGGAATAATTAATGGAATTAATTGAAGTCTGTCATGAGGTCACATCTTCATGGTGTAGGTCAAAATGATTTGGGGTGGATTTGCAATGTTTGCAAATGCCCTTGTTTATTACAGATCCTTAGGTTATACTTTTTTTTGTTGGTTTACGGATCCAACTGACCGGATTTTCTGGACTTCCAGAAAAAGAAATTTGAGATTTAGGAATTTTTAAAATCTTGCCTGCCCTCTTAATAACTTTTCCTATTGAAAGAATGATGAATGTGATATTTTATTTATATTTCACTGTGCACAGCAGCTAAATTTAAATCTTTTTTTGCGGGCTTAAATGAATAAAGCTAGCCTCTAAGAACTTGTACTTGCTCATAATTTTTAGGAGTGATAACTAATATTCTCCAAAACAAAATCAGTTTGTATAACGCAGGCATCAATAATATACTGGTATGTTTTATAAATGAATCCTGAACTTCATAACTCATTTTGACTTTTAACAAGTTTTTTTGTTTTATATTTTCAACAGACCAACTCGATTTTTGAGAAATACAAATTTGTAAACCAACAAATGAAAAAAGTATGGCTTTAGGTGTTAATTACAGGGAAATATGTGTCATGAAAACCATTATATTATTATGTTATTTTTTATCGAGATATTTTGACCAAAAAAAGATTTTTAGCTCGAATTACTTTTCATCCGTGGTCCAGTGCCCGTCGTCTATGGAACTCAAATGTTTTAAAAAGTCAATTCCTTTATCAATTTTTCTGAGAAACTACTGAAGGGATCTTTCTCAAACTTTACATGGAGGGTCCCCATGGGGTCTACTTTTGCATGCCACATTTGGTATTGATCCAAGAACAACTAGGGCTCCAAAGGGGGAACTCCAGTTTTAAAAAGTCAATCCCGTTATCACTATTTCTGAGGAATTACTGAAGGGATCTTTATCAAAATTTGCATGGAGGGTTCCCATGGGGTTTTGTTTTGCATGCAGCATTTTGTCAATGATCCAAACAGAATTGGGGCCCTAAAGGGGGGATTCAGGTTTTGAAATGTCAATCCTGTTATCACTATTTCTGAGAAAAAAATGATGGGATCTTCATCAAAATTTGCAGGGAGATTCTCCATGGGGTCTAGTTTTGCACCCACATTTTGGGATTGATCCAAAAGGAATTGGGCCCCAAAAGGGGAAACTCCAGTTTTTAAAAGTCAATTCTGTTATTGCTATTTCTGAGAAACTACTGATGGGATCTTCATCAATATTTGTATGGAGGTTCCCTTTTGGGTCTAGTCATAGAGACAAATGAGTTCTGCCAGTGGAATGAATGATTGGTTCACATGGTAAGATTCAAAATTAGCACTGGTGAACTGACAGGAGGTCAATAAAAAAATGTTAGGTCAGTATTGACTGAAAATTTCCCGTTTGTCTAGAGGAAATTTTGAAAAAAACATGCTGGATCTGCATATGATGTAGCAAAATACTTTATACATTCCTTGATACATTTGAAATTTTCCAGTATGTATATGTAATAATGTCAATTTTGATATTATATAGTTCCTGATCCTGAGTAGTAATATCCTGTCTTCTACCTATTGTGTCTTCATTTCACAACTTACACGCAATGCCAGTGCATGTTCCTTTTATGAATGCTTTAATCAGAGAGGCAGATGACTTCCCAGTAAACTACTGACAGGGTTACATTGTTGAATGCTTGAAATCATCACTACCAAATTTTGATAGTCATCATAGGGAACCACTGGTAGTTAAACAATATGAGGGTCCCCTTTTCAGAATGTTGGATGATACTCTGGAGCACGTCCATTTGTAGTGTTTACCTTTTACTGGTTAGATCAAGGGCAAATGACATTTTTAACCAAAAATTGACCTTTTAGTTTTTCTGAATTTATAGGGCTTCCGTGCAACATTTATGATGGGCGTCAACAATGGATCCTGACTCCTGGACACATGATACCATCCCATTAGGGATTTGCAGTTGTTTTACACTTTGAAGCCATTATTATTTTTAACTTGTCATACCGGGTATCCACTTGGACTTATTTTTGCTGGGAGGATTTTAACAAAACTGATAGTGTATTTGTTTAAGAGTTTCTTATAGAAGTTTGGTTGGGCTTATGTATTTTGATGCATTAATTCATAATTTACTCATATATATTATAGATAATGGGTCGGAAGCGTTGTAGAGGTGTTCGTCAAAGAGCTGAGATGCAGGTTATGCGGATGAGAGCCAGGAGAGCTGCACAGGCTGCACGTCAAGCTGATTTTTTCTCTGAAGGTTGGGGAGAACCTTCCCTCTCTGAGGGAAAACTTCCAAATGCCCCAAGGTTAGTAACTCCTCGGGGAAGTCTGTCCACTCCATGCAGGGGTGTCCCACCGAGGTCTGATTCGCCACTGTGCGTCTGTACACCACCGAGTGTACCACCAGTACCTACTGGTGCAGGGCAGACGACCGCTACTGACTCAGTACCTACTGTTTGCACTTCATCGAGAGTGCCATCACTACTATGTGATGCAGTGGCGTTAGAAGACAGTGCAAAAGTTACAAGAAGTCTGAACGAATCTAAGAACAAGCCTGTTACAAGAAGTCTGAACGAATCAAAGAACAAGCCTTTGATGAACAAAAGTGTTTGCACACTAAATAAGGGTGATTTACAGAACAGTAATTATTTCACATCAAATGTTCCTCAGAATTCTAAAAAGAAGGTTGAGGAAATAAATGAGAGGAGGAGTCCATCGGATTCTGTAAATGAGCATCTTGAACCTGATATGGGAGATGTAGTTTTTGTACAGGAGACAGGTCCAGAATTGTATGCATTTAAACCATTGTGCATGAAATCTCAGCTGCAGATATCAAGCAGCTTTCAGTTGAAGATGTCTGATACCTGTGTTGAACAGTTTTCTGATAAAGCCAAACTGGGAAAGCCAAAGAAAATAAAAGAAATAAGTGGTGATGGAAATTGTTTTTTTAGAGCATTATCTTACTGCGTGTGCAATATCGACACATATCATATGTTTTTCAGGAGACAAATAGTGAATCATATGCTGTCCAATGATGCGATCTATGCTATTCATTTGCGTTCAGCCGAACAGTCAGTTAGCAACTATGTTTTAAAGCAGGGTATGCTTCATAATGGTACATGGGCTACAGAGGTGGAAATACTAGCAGCTGCTGACTTACTGAAAACTGATATTTATATTTATGAAGAAACTACTTTAACTTGGTTGAAATTTTCTGCAAATCAAGTACATACAAGCTCTGTAAGTGTTATGGAAAGAAGCATATACTTAATCCACAAATTTCAAGCTCATTATGATGTTGTTGTTGATGTGATGGAAAGTAAATCTGTTGAAACTCTCTCACAAAACAATGATAATGTTTCTGTGATAGTTCAGGGAGATGATTTCAGTGAGCAAGCAGACATATTGCCAAAACCAGTACAAGGTCACTTCGACCAAAATCATCCACAGTTTTTGAATAATGCTGGGAAACAGTGTGTTATGAATAGTCTATCTGCTCTGATTCTCAGTCATGAGAAATGTACATTGTCATGGACACCAAACACTCTTGACTTCATTCTTATTAACGGCAACGAGATGTATACATTTTTGCAGCACAGCAGTACTATGGAACATGAGTATATAGCTATTCATGAAATACCACGATATATGGAGTACAATGGAGAATTGTACTACTTCACGTTTCAAGAATCTTTAATGGGTACTTTTGGCAACTGGATACAAAACTCCGATGATTTTCAACTAGTAACACTAAAAGAAGCGCTCACAATTTCATTACAACAGAGTAATATCAGTGGTGTGTTTGTAACATTTCGATTGAATACTTTCATCATCATAAAGCAAAACCAAATTTACTGCATTTTTGATTCTCATTCAAGAAGTATGACAGGTATGCTTGATCCAAATGGTACTAGTATAGTTATACATCATTCAAGCCTTCACTCTGTGTTGCAACATTGCCTTGAGCTTGCAGAATCTTTGGCATGTCAGGCAAATGATGTTTTTGAAGTAACAGCAGTTGAGATGTCAAAAGCAGATCCTGAAGGAAGTTCTGAAGTTAACATAACAAGTAGAATAAACACTTCCACAGATCAGAACAAGGTGGAAAGAACTGAGGAACGGAATACTCCAGCAGAAAATAGTTGTAATGAAATACTTCAGTCGTATTTTCAAGACCAAGAAAGAAAGAAAAATGTTTGGCAAAGCAAAATAAGAGAAAGGCCAAGTACTGATAAGGTTTTCTCAATTTCTACAGGTTGTAGACGAGAATACATGCAAAAGTACATGAAAGCAATCAGGCAAACCGCAAAGGGACAACAATTAAGGGAGAAAGAGAAAAAAAGAAAAATTGAGTACAGAAAACAAAATAAAGAGAAAACCATGGCAACAGATCGAAATAGCAAACAACGGGCAAGATTAGATCCAAAATACTTCGAGACTCAAAGGAGAATGATGTCTAGCCACAGGGAAAATCATCCAAATAAATCTAAAACAACAGATCTGACGAGTAAACAAAAGGCAAGAAACAATCCTCAGTATTTGGAAACTGAGAGGAGACAGAAGTCTTGTGCTAGAGAAATAGATCCAACAAAACAAAGAGCTATAGATCGAAAGAGTAAGCAACAGGCAAGAAACAATCCTCAAAACTTAGAAAAACATAGAAAAATGATGTCTAGTCACAGAGAAAATAATCCAAATAAATCTAGAACAATAGATATCAAAAGTAAACAAAAGGCAAGGAGCAATCCCCAGTACCTGGAGACTGAGAGGAGACAGAAGTCTAGTGCTAGAGAAATAGATCACACAAAACATAGAGCTATAGATCGAAAGAGTAAGCAACAGGCAAGAAGTAATCCTCAAAACTTGGAAACTGAGAGGAGACAGAAATCTAGTGCTAGAGAAATAGATCCAACAAAACATAGAGCTATAGATCGAAAGAGTAAACAGCATGCAAGAAAAAATCCTCAGAACTTAGAAAAACATAGAAAAATGATGTCTAGTCACAGAGAAAATAATCCAAATAAATCTAGAACAATAGATATCAAGAGTAAACAAAAGGCAAGGAGCAATCCCCAGTACCTGGAGACTGAGAGGAGACAGAAGTCTAGTGCTAGAGAAATAGATCCAACAAAACATAAAGCTGTAGATCGAAAGAGTAAGCAACAGGCAAGAAGTAATCCTCAATACTTGGAAACTGAAAGGAGACAGAAGTCTAGTGCTAGAGAAATAGATCCAACAAAATATAGAGCTATAGATCTTAAGAGCAAACAAATTGCACGAAAGGATTCATTATTTTCTAGGACTGAAAGGGAAATAAAATGGAATGCAAGGAAAAGGGAACCTGAAAGATATAGAGTAGTTGAACTAAAAAGCAAACACAAGGCAAGAAAAGATCTTACATATGTTTGCAAAGAGCAACAACAAAAGAAAAAAGCAAGACTAGACCCAGCGTTTTTGCAAAGGGAGGCAAAAATGGATCTGGTAAGAAAGAAAAAACTTCGTCTTAATGAAGGTTTTCTTGTCAACGAGAGGTTAAAACAAGCGCAGAGGAGAAAATCAGTTACTGTAGAACATAGAATGTCTGACAGGAAGCGGAAAGCATTTGATAGAGGGAATGAAACATATGCTGAACAAGAAACGACACAGTTAAAAAAACACAGGTATGGAAATGATATTCAGGAATGCATAAATTTATTTCACAGAAAAACCGAGAAAGGTCCTGAATTTGTATGCACATGTTGCCATCAAATATGGTTCAGAGAGAGTGTTAGAGAAGTTTCTGGGGTTCCGAAGTATCTGGATTACTATACAGGATATAAATCTGTAGATGGGAAAGAATGGATTTGTTGCACTTGTGCCATGTCACTTAGAAATTGTAAGGTTCCAAAACTTTCTGTGATGAATGGAATGAAATGGCCAGAAAAGCCTCCAGAATTGCAGTTGCATGCTCTCGAGGAAAGACTAGTGGCTCTAAGACTACCATTTATGCAGATCCGTGAATTACCAAGAGGTCAACAGTATTCTGTAAGAGGCAATGTTGTCAATGTTCCAATTGATATTCAGCCAACAGTGAATGCGTTACCAAGGGAAATAGATGAACATGTAACAATCGCTGT
Source organism: Pinna nobilis (assembly GCA_016161895.1). Classification (NCBI taxonomy): domain Eukaryota; kingdom Metazoa; phylum Mollusca; class Bivalvia; order Pterioida; family Pinnidae; genus Pinna; species Pinna nobilis. The sequence goes on from JACSZP010027676.1 coordinate 8,784, forward strand.
AAAACTGAAGAGAAGATTAGCATACAAGAGTTGTGTGTTCTCAGAAAATATCCGTCCTACTGTAGTACTTAGTGCACTTCACTGGTTAATGCAGAATAGTGACCTGTACAAAAATAGTGGACTTCAAATCGATGAAAATTGGTTTCAGAGAACATCTGAGAATTGTAACGAAATTGCTAAAGAATTCATTGGTACACTGACAGCAAAATCAGAAACATCAGGAAATAAAATCTCTACCTTGGAAACTGACCAATGTTTAAATACGTTAACTTCTGATTCTTCCAAAGATGACACTGAAGCAGACAGAATAATGAGTAATAGCACAGATGTTACAGGTAAAAATGACAATAAAAAACCTGACGATTCTGAATATACCCATGGCAATTTAAATGAGGCAAAACAAGATGATTTCATTGAAGTTTCTGAAGATGATGGCTATCAAGGAAATTCAGACACACTTATAGCAGAAGCAAATCTTGATACGAATAAGGAACTTGTTTTGGCGCCTGGTGAAGGACAATGTCCATTAAGTCTTTATCATGACAAAGAAGCAGAAGTTCTTTCATTCCCAACAATTTATTGTGGTAAAAAAAGATTAGATAATAATGAGAGACAGATACCTGTTCCTTACAGCGACTTATCAAAATGGGAACTAAGAAGTGTTGATCGAAGAGCTGCAAAATCTGTTCCAAATATATTTTTCAAACTGAATAAGATACAAAGAAAACAAGTGACAGACAAAGTAAATTTAGCCATTCGCAGAAAAAAAGGACATGGAAAGAAAATCACTGCACTTGAAGCTAGGAATCCAGAAAAGACTGACAAGATTGTAAGCTTAAATGAAGGCTACTACATCTTCAGAACACTAAGGAATTCACCAGCATACTTTTCCTCAAGGAAAAAAGACCTTTTTGCCATGATAAGGCAGCTGGGATTACCTACATGGTTCATGTCACTGTCATCAGCTGATACTCGTTGGACAGAATTACTAAAAACTCTGGCAGTTTTGTCTGGTTCTTCATGCTCTGATGAACAAATAGCAAATATGACCTGGTCTGACAAAGTCAAACTTGTACAACAGGACCCAGTTACCTGCAGCAGATATTTTGACCATAGAGTGCAAACATTTATGAATACTGTCTTAAAATCAGAACATGCACCAGTAGGAGTTTTGACTCACACATTTCAAAGAATTGAATTTCAAAACAGGGGTTCTCCACATTTGCATATGATAATATGGACTGAAAATGCACCTAAATTCAAGACCGATTCAGAAGATGACATTATTCGCTATGTTGATGCTTATGTCACATGTTCTCTCGATGTTGAGGAAGGGTTGCAAGAATTGATTCAATTGCAAATTCACAAGCATTCAAAAACATGTAAAAAAGGCGGGAAATCTGTATGTAGATTTGGCTTCCCTCTTCCTCCATTGCCTAAAACAATGCTACTGGAACCTCTGGAAACAGATGTTGAAGAATACAGACGGAAATACTCAGAAATTAATGCCAGAATGAATGACTTCAAAGATGGATGTGACATGCCATATGAAGAATTTCTTGAAAAAATTGTTCAAATGGAAGAGGATGAATACATTAAATGCATAAGGAGTTCGCTGAAGGGGCCAAAGATATTCTTAAAAAGGAAACCAAAGGAAATGAGAGTGAATTATTACAACGCCACTGTTCTCAAAGCTTGGAGAGCAAATCTTGATTTGCAATACATTGTTGACCCATATTCCTGCGCTATGTATGTAGTATCATATATTAGTAAAACACAGAGGGGAATGAGCACTATGTTAGAACAGGCATCAAAGGAAGCAGCGGAAGGAAACATGGATCTGAAACGACAAGTTAGGCATATTGGCAACAAATTCTTAAATTTTGTAGAAATTAGTGCTCAAGAAGCATCTTATCTTGTATTACAAATGCCATTGACAAGAGCTTCCTGTGAAGTGAAGTTTATTAACACATCAGTTCCAAAAGAAAGAGTATTTCTCCTGAAAGAAAAAGAACAGCTTGAAAATCTGCCTGACAACTCTACAGACATAGAGTGTGACAACATAATCAAACGATATGCAAAAAGACCAAGGAAGTTGGAGAACTACTGTCTTGCTGATTATGTTTCTGAATTAGAGGTAAAATATAAGCAGAAGAAGGATGCATCTACCATTGACAAAGACTATAATGATGATGATAATGCAGCTGATAATTCATCTGAAAAAGAAGCATCTGAATCTGAAAATGAAACTGAATTTGATGACCAGAACACAGTAGTGACATTGAAGGGTGGCATAACAATCAGGAAACGTAAAAACCCACGGGTAATTCGCTACGTTAGGTTCAGCAAGACAACAGATGCTGAAAATTACTACAGAGAGAAGCTTTTCTTGTTTACACCATGGAGGGATGAAGAAAATGACCTTATCGGTAACTTTGAATCATTTCAAGATTCTTTTTACAGTCGATACGAGCAATTACTGCCATTTATTGAGAAATATGAACACCATGTTGAAGAATTAGACTCGGCTAGAATTCGAGCAGAGGAAGATGTGATCTCAGAATTTGACACTGTAGCACCAAATACAGAACAAATAGAAGCAGAAGATGCGGAGCAAGCCTCTTGTCAGTCTCAGGATTTTATTCATTATGTACCACCAGAAGCATCGCTTTTAACAGCAGATATAGGACAGGAACTCAACTTGCCAGATAGTACAGTGTCAGTTGAGACAAGATCAGTGCTTTTACCTGATGATGAATATATGGCTTTACTACGTTCACTGAATGTGAAGCAACGAGAGTTCTTCAACCATGTTGTACACTGGATTTCGACAAGAAATGATCCTATCTATGCATTCTTGTCAGGGGGAGCAGGTGTTGGAAAATCAGTAGTAATACAAGCATTATATCAGAAGTTACACAGACTTTTGAATTCTAAAGAAGGTGATGATCCTGATACCATTAAGGTTTTACTGACTGCATTCACTGGTAAAGCAGCATATAACATTGATGGAATTACCATAGCATCTGCATTTCACAAGAAAATGTTTCAAGCGCAACAACACATGCATAGCGATGAGTTGAACACTTTTAGAACCACTTACAGAGATCTCGCTGTGATCATTATTGATGAAATATCAATGGTTGGGAACAAACTCATGGCTTTTATACATGAAAGGTTGACACAACTTTCGGGTACCAGTCAAGACTTTGGAGGTATAAGTATTATAGCAGTTGGAGATTTATTTCAACTATCACCAGTTGCTGATTCATGGATATTCAATGATATGAGTATTGGTCTCGCAAAGAATTTGTGGAAAGAAAACTTCCGGATGTTTGAACTTGATGAAATCATGAGACAGAAAGATGATTTATGCTTTGCTCAGATGCTTAACAGATTGAGATTCAATGAGCTGACCCCTGCAGATAAGGAGATGATCAGATCTCGCCTGAATTCACCCACATCACCTACTTATCCAAAGCACGCTCTACACTTATTTACAGAAAACAAACGAGTTGACAGTCATAATGATTTAATCATACAAGAACTACAAACAACAAAAGTGAAAGTACCTGCTCACACAGATGTTGTAGCCCCAGTTAAAATCAACAAAGAGATGAAACTTCACTTCATTAAGGAAATGGATAAACGAGAAAGTCACAGTCAAACTGGAAACCTGACTAGCTTATTGAAACTTGCAGTGGGAATGACTTATGATGTCACCGTGAATGTTGATGTACATGATGGACTAACAAATGGAGCATCTGGGATTTTAAAACACATAGAATTCAAAGAGCTGTCCCAACAAAGACCTGCAATTATTTGGTTACTTTTCACACATGCAAAAATTGGCTCCAGACGGAGGAAACAGTACAAACATCTGTATCATGAAGGGATCGACAGCTTGTGGACACCAGTGTTTGAAACTAAGCGTACTTTTGTACACAATAGAAAAACCTATGAGCGCATCCAGTTCCCATTAGCTCCTGCTGCTGCCAAAACTGTCCATAAAGCACAAGGTGCCACAGTTGATAGTCTTGTTGTTGACTTAAGCTCCAGTTACAAAGCTCCACATATCCATTATGTAGCATTGTCCCGAGTTCGAACAGCAAAAGACTTGCACATTATTGATTTCAATGAAAAAGCTTTGAAGGTTGACAAAAATGTACTTGTTGAAATGGAGAGACTTGGCAAGAATCCGTTGATGTTGAGTTATATTCCTCTATATAGCATTGATGATTCACATGTAAAATTGTTGTTCAACAATTCAAGGTCGCTTCACAAAAATATAGATGAAGTTAGAAATGAACCAAATATACTGAAAGCAGACATGGTTGGAATTTGTGAATCACGCCTCGTAAATACTGACACAAATAATAGCTATCAAGTACCAGGATTTGACATATACAGGCTTGATGAGGAACATTCAGGTCACACAAGACCATACCATGGACTAGTTGTCTATATAAAACATGGAATATCTGTAAACCAGTTACATTCCCATAGATATGATGGAATGGAATCAATTGTGATTCATTCAAAAGTTAAGGAAAATGACATTCAAGTAGTTTACTTGTACAGAACACCAAAACATGAGGAAGAACTACTTCTCAAAGGTTTAACAGACCATGTTGAGCCATATATTGATAAGAGCAAGCCTCTTTTCATTTTAGGAGACTTTAATATTAATCTTTACGAGAAGCCAAAGAAAATCATACAGTTCATGAAAGAAGTGTTTTCATGCAAGCAGATCATTGCTGAGTCTACAACAACATATAGGACACTCCTTGATCACATCTACACAAATGAGGCTAATGTACAAGCAGGAGTTATTCCCGCATACTGGTCTGATCATACCCTCATATTCTGTTCAAGACAATTTTAGATTTGGAATTGTAGAAAATTCTCCTATGCCCTGCATTTCATCACAAAAATTTACTGCACCCAGATCTTTTTTAAAGTGTCTTTATCCCCAGTATCCAGAATGATATTAATGTTTTCAATTGATTGGTTGGTTGTATTGTTGCTTTCAGATTTACCGAAGTTTTATCATCATGTGAAATAGGTATTCAGCAAGATTGCTTTATTGTTATTATGAAATTGCACATGTATTTTGAGCTATGGCAATAAAACAAAGAACATATAGCGTGAAAAGTATACGGTATCATGTTTTCACTTCATATAGATAGTACACCTTAAGACGACAATGTTGGTGATCAACATGTAACGTCGTTATAGATTTTTAAATGGATTTTGTTTGAAGAGTATTGTAAACCATAATGCTTCCCTGATCTCTGAGAAATATCTTAATGTTGCTGAAGTAGGATAAAGGTGTTTGCTGCAGCCACAAAAGATGAAAATGAATACCTTTATATCAATTAATATTGGAATACGTATATATGAATAATAATCAAACAGAGATTAAATTGACCTGTTTTAAGAGACTTTCTGTAGCGGACACAAATATGGTCACATTACTGGTGGACTCATAATTCAGGTGATTTGTATAGGAAAAACTCCACACTGGGAAGTTTACACTCAGGGCCTTTATGGCAGGTAATCTATAATAATCCAGTAGTCTCTAAGGCCAGTTTGAACGCAGTTCTAGGTATACGGTAATTGTAGCGTTTATTTAGATATACATGTATTCCAAAACTACTGGGAAATAACACATTGATTGCAGTCCATTTCCTAAGTAAACAACTCTTAAATGTACAGAAATGTTCAGGGGTTTTCTTTTGTTGGGACGGGTGGTTCTCCTTTCTTTATGTTGTTGTTTTTTTTTGTGTGTGTGTGTTTTTTTTGTTTGTTCTTTTCTTGTTTGTTACAAGGTCTTTACAAAAACAACTAGATTTTTAAAAGCAGGTGTAACATTTAGTCAAAGAACTTGGCGTCATTTTTTTTGTAACCTTATAAAATAATATCATGGTGGTATATACACAGACAAAATTTAAAGCCATACCCCTAGTGTTAGAAAGCATTGCCATGGTTAAAGACAGATACAGTCATGTAGTCAAGCCAAAATAATGGGCCTGTGTCATCACATGCATGTTAGTTTAACTGGGCCTGCTATGTTGATACACTGTGTTGGTTTTATGTCTTTTCATGTTCATGAAAAAATTGTTACAAACTTTTCCACCTATGATTAAGGAGTTTCTGCTTTTCCATTTCTTTGTCTTGACAACAATTTGCTTTATGCAATTTGTAAAAAATAAAAACTTTTCCATTTCTCTAACAAAATCTGAGAATTTTCTAAGTTAGGAAATCATACTACATTGTTTTTCGAATGAGATGTGTATAGATTAGAGTTTATGATGTAAATTTTGAACCATGTAGGAAATGCCTGTTTGAAAACTGTTACATTTATTTGTCATGTGTACATTTAAGAAGTTGCCAAATATGTCAGGAATTTATGAATGTATCTGAAAAGTGTAGACTTATCCAAGACATTTGGTTACATCAAATATTTTCTCTGTGACATCACTTAAAATATTGTCACATTATCATCAGCATTTTTGTAACTAACTCAGAGCTATTTATTACCCACTGGAAAACTTGTGATGATTAAAATAATGGATAAAATTTACAAGATGATGAAAAAGGTCATGCTGGACATATTACCCAAAGAATAAGACTTCAAAAGGATTAATACATCTGCAGTTTTCTATTACAATACCATTTTGAAATACATGTTGTTTGACTTCTTGCAATAATGTAGTGCAGTTGATCAAAGAAACAGATTATCGTCACTTTTGTGAGTCAAAACAACGTATTTTCAGAGATCAAGCGAGCGTGGAATTTCCAAATGACCACTTTATGCCGATAATGTGAATGTAAATTGCATAACCTGTGATATTTCTTGGCATGGGATCTTCCTTATATGGATGTACGGATATTCATTTATCATCAAATCTTTACAGAAGTTCAATGACTATCAGAAGACTAGCACAAAATGTTTCCAAGAAATTCTTGACTTTAATTGGAATATACCTGTAGTTACATCCTACAATCGTCAATACATATATGATTCGATCAACTTGAATGAATTCACTAGCAGATACTACCCTATTAATTGTGACTTTAAAGGAATCAATACATCTGCAGTTTGCTATCAGAAGACTAACATTAAGTGTTTCCAAGAAATTCCATGGTTTTACTTGGAATATACCTTGTATTTACATCCTACAAACATCAAAACATATGACTAGAACAACTTGAAAAGCATTCAGTAGCAGATGAAGAAGGAGATGACAGTTCCATTTCATCAATGCACATTAAACATAGTTTTGTTATTGTGAACTCATTCAGATGCATTTATAAAAAGTGAAATAATTATTGGTATGATACCTATGACTACATTAAAATGACAATTCTTAAATGTAGATTCTATATAAAAAAATGTGAAGGCCATATCAAATAATATGGTTTTATTTTTCAACTTTAGTGTAATCGATTGTTATTCAAACAAGTTATCCTGTTGTTTGACCAAGACATGTCAATTTCATCTCTGTTTATTTATATACATTTATTTGTACATAGGCCTACTTGCTCTTGGATACCTGTTCACTATGTTGCATCATTGTTACCACATAGATCATAAATATGTTTTTTTCAAATCACACACCATAGGAGATATGTTTAAAGTTTCTACCAGGTTCTTTTGTCCATGTAAAGAGTTAAATTGGTATAGTTTAGTTTAGTTCTGAAAATTCTATTTGGTATATGACACGATGTGCCATCATGGCCTGGTTGATATATGATAAATCTGTAAAACAGATGATGAGGGATATGTGGGAGGGGTTCACATATGTGGCTTCTGTTCCTAAACCACTGCAGGGATTTTGATGAAACTTGGCAGGGTTGAAGTACTCATGGTCCCCTACAAGTGTTGTCGTTTTTCGGTTGGATCCACCCGGGGGTGGAAAAGGGGCGGGGCCAAAAAGGTCCAAATGGGTACCCTCATTTGAGAAACTTCTTCTTCAGATGGGCTGCATAGAATGAAAAATTGAATGCATCTGAGTGATCTAGAAGGATGTGTGAAGAAGTGTTGTTGTTTTTGGTTCCATTTGGAAATCCAATTTTTGACGTGTTTTTCCGGACTTTGTCATTTTTTGACATTTTCAGCCAATATTAGCAAATGTTCACTCTGAATTCGTCAGTTTGCTTGATCAAATGCGTTCCTTGTTATTGGACCAAGGTTTACAAATACTTTGTTCAGGAAAAATTACTGAAATTCAATTTTTGAAATTTTAATGAATTTTTTTAACTTCAAAAAATGAGGGGGGGGGTTCACATATGCGGCTTCTGTTCCTAAACCACTGCAGGGATTTTGATGAAACTTGGCAGGGTTGAAGTACTCATGGTCCCCTACAAGTGTTGTCGTTTTTCGGTTGGATCCACCCAGGGGTGGAAAAGGGGCGGGGCCAAAAAGGTCCAGATGGGTACCCTCATTTGAGAAACTTCTTCAGATGGGCTGCATAGAATGAAAAACTGAATGCATCTGAGTGATCTAGAAGGATGTGTGAAGAAGTGTTGTTGTTTTTGGTTCCATTCGGAAATCCAATTTTTGACGTGTTTTTGACGTTTTTCCGGACTTTGTCATTTTTTGACATTTTCAGCCAATATTAGCAAATGTTCACTCTGAATTCATCAGTTTGCTTGATCAAATGCTTTCCTTGTAAATACTTTGTTCAGGAAAAATTACTGAAATTCAATTTTTGAAATTTTACTGAATTTTTTTAACTTCAAAAAATGAGGGGGGGGGGTGTTTTTTCACATTTGCGGCTTCTGTTTCTAAACCACTGCAGGGATTTTGATGAAACTTGGCAGGGTTGAAGTACTCATGGTCCCCTACAAGTGTTGTTGTTTTTCGGTTGGATCCACCCAGGGGTGGAAAAGGGGCGGGGCCAAATAGGTCCAGATGGGAACCCTCCTTTGAGAAACTTCTTCTTCAGAAGGGCTGCA
>JACSZP010027683.1:5609-16775 GCA_016161895.1 Pinna nobilis
AATTGTTTCTAGGTTTCAATTTCAAATTACTATATTCCATGAACTCGTAATCTTTTCTCCTTATCATTAATGTTGCTTATACTGAAAATCCATTTTCTAGAAAAGTTTGAAAATTGTTATACATATTGATGTATCAGAACAAAATGGCCTCTGTAGCCAAATGGCACCAACAAAGCTTTGCAACTCAGGTTTAAATCTAGCATTGACCCATTCTATGTGAGAAAGTTTGACAACTTAGTTACAGTGGGTTGTTATACACTTGGTTACTATTTATAGCATGCAGCCAGTAAAACTTGGATACCCTCATATGATTATGGATGTTATATTAACTCATTAACCCCTGGAAAATAATGGATTCTTCATTGAATCAATGATTTAGGCAAATCCATATGTGTCATTAGGGGAGAATGAGTTGAGCATTGTAAAAGGAAACAAAAGAAAGCATAACAGAACAACAATGTCTCTGAAGCTTATGGGTTTGATAAATCAGGATTATATTGTTCATGGGGTTAGACATGGAAATATTTAAAAGTGTATTTTATTGACAATAGCATTACAGTATTAGATTCTACGATGACTTTATATGGTGTATTATGCAATATATTTTAAATCTTAACAAATATATGTTATTAATGAAACATTCATGAATAAGAAACCACAGGAAAATGAAAATCAATATAATTTAACCTGCCTCTCTATCAATACTAAAGAACTGGTCAGTTCTCTGATTATCCCTTCCCCATCCCACTCTCTCTTTCCTTGGTTTGGTCTCTGTACTCTAAACAATCACGCCTGCTGTAGAATAACACATTATATTGATTAATTACTTGCTGCTACAAGGATGTAAGTTACATTTTGCCTGCTGTAGTTAATCTAATTACTCTTAGATATTAAGGTTTAAGTGAATTTGAGAAAAAACATAATACTCCTCAGTTTAGGCTGTAGTAAAAATAGAAATGATAAAAGGCAATTGTACTTCCGTAGATTTTATAATGGTTATGAGTATAGTGCTATATTTTAAGAGTTAGTATATAGGGTAGTTAACTACAAGGTCGAACTGATGTATGGTAGATATACACTAGACTACATAGTACTCAAGGGCATGTAGTAACTAGATAAGTATTCATATATTTTTACCCCCAGAATTTGATTATAATGTAACTATTTTTATCATTTTTGAGGTGACATGAGTAACATGTTAAGCACTACTATATCATATGTATTACTTAACGATGTTTTGGAGTCATGTTTGTAATCTGTAATGAAAGTGCAATGCCTTATATCTAGAACCAATGTATTATGGTTTGTCTAAATAATTTTTCATTCATTTGAACCAAACATCTTGTTTATGTCATCAGTTAATCTTGTTGTGCTTGTGAAATTGTTACAATTAGTTAATGTATTGATTTACAAAGAGCAAAAGAGCATTCTACCATTGGCAGCAAAAAGGTTCTGGAATACATTTTCATTGGTCATAGTAAATTGCTTGTTTCTTTGAACGCTTTCAGAATATATTTTACTGTATTATGCTCCTATTTAAGCACGTTCTATTCTCTCTGGTAATGGTGTAAATCAAAAGATTTGACATATACTCTTACTTCCTGATTGATAATTGCTCTGCTGAAGTTTATTCATGCTAGCTGAAATTGAAGTCCAGCATATTTTTAATCTAGCCATGTTAAGAATTTATATAGATCTGCCTGATTTCCATCCCAAAAGTTTTTTCAAGCTTATTTTTCAATTAGTGTTCCTTTATTTGTTTTTATAAACTATTTTGACAAACTTACTGCTGGTAACCATTTCTCAAGCTTCAAGGAATTTAGGTTCTGCGTTATGGACTCTTTGCTGGAGATATTGATTGACAATCAACACATTGTTAGCCGTGTACATGTAAATTGATGTTAGATTTTGTACACGTGATAGAAAAAACTCAATATGGAAAGCGTAGTAACTAAGAATGGAGTATGACTTAATCATGCCCTGACCATGAACATTGCATAATACACAAAGTAAGAAGTGCAGACATAAACTAAGAAATGAAGAAATGCAAAAAGTACAAGATGTACTGATCTGATGTTGATGATTTAATCTTTGTTTATGATTATTCTCAAATATTTCATCTGAATTTGACTTGGGGACTTTCAGCAGGTTTGACCCGTCTGCAGGGGAAGCTCACTCCTCCATGGCACCTGATCCCACAATTTTCAGAGGTCCGTATTTGTACAAAATTAACAAATTTGTATTTTGTGTTCTTGATTCTTTTAGCCATTGATACTTTGGTATTTGAAACTTTCCTATTTCTAATAATGATGAACCTGATGTTAGAGTAGGAACCATGTTGGGCAAGGGGTACTACATTAATTTCTGTAAATGTTGTCATTTCTCATCAACACAAGTGGTGCATAAAACATTTTCTCTAGTCTCATTGTGGAATACACATTTGCTGAGCTCTTTATTGTCTCAATTCTATTGCAATGCTCAAAGGACGTATTTCTTTCTTTTATTTTCGTTTCTTGTACATGTAAATAATGTTTCTCAAATAGAAAATATATTTATACGCATACAGTTGTGCAAACGAAATAGGTTAAAATTAAAGATGACTAGTTGTTAGTCTATATTATTGTCTTTTAGAATATTTCTTTTGTTAAAGACTGCTAATTGAGGTTATTGTGATGTGTTTAAGGTAGCGATTCAAGGTGTTAACAATTAGCTGATTTATGTTTTAGTAGCTTGTAACTGATTTTACCCTTTTTTGCCAATGACCAGAGTTTTTCCAAGATAATCGAAAGTGCTAAAATTTGTCTTACTCTTCCTTGTACACGATTGGAGAAGACAGATGGCCAGAAGGCAAGATCGACTGAATTGCTGTTTTGACCTTACATGTATAGACCATTCTTCAGTATCAATTGATAGTGCTACAAGTTGATATATGTCTATATAGGTGTAATCCCAGCACAGAAAGCCCTTCGATAGGTGTATATTAAGTGCTGTGTTTTTATGAATTGTTTAAATAGATAAGGATTTAAATCAAAATGTCAATACTTGGTATCATGTTCTTTAAGCTCACCAGTTCAGCTTATTTCCTTCTTTTCTTAAAGTGATCTGGCATTAATTTAAGTTACCTCTCCATTTTGTAGAATCTTAACATTAGGTGTGTCAATAGATGTCCTGCTTTCCTGTTTTTGATTAATTTCTGTGACTTGGGGTTTGCATAGGCTTTGCCTTATTTAATTTATAATTCAGTCACATTTAACTAGAGGATATGTTTCCTTTTCAGTACCATTGATTTTTACGATGTTTCATTTTTGTATGTTTTTCTCAAATCTGACTGAACTTAGTAATGGATTTAAGTTGCTGTACAAGATTCTATCTCTAATGTAGAATTTGAAAGCCTATGCTTGCAATGTGGTTCTAGCTTGTTAAAGAATGTAATTCAGTCCTATAAATGCCATACATGTAACAAGTGTTTATTTGAGGATGAAAAACAATGGCTTAATTCATGATACTCTGCTGTATTATTTATTTGACTACTGGTTTATAGAGTATGCAATTATTTTCGTTTCCTCATGCCTAGAGTTGTCTAAACCTTATCAGAGCAGTGGTATTTTGGCTGTATATTTGTTTGTCATTTTGATATTATTATCATGTATCAGGGATCATAGTTCTATTTGCTGAAAGTTGGGGCTTGATAAAGGGAATACAAATTCCTCTTTAGTGATAAGTGCTTATGCAGAAGTGCCCCTCCTCCTCAAATTGTTTGTTTCTAAGTGAGAAGGGTATATATATACGGTCGCCTCTGGGAAATAGTTGTTTATTTACTAAAAACCTTGGGACCATATTTTCCAAAACTCATACCATATCAGTTCACACAAATGCATTGCTTAGTATTTTCTGCATCTTGTATTTTTCGTAAAAAAACCCTGCTTTTTTCTATTAGTGTGGAGTAGCAGTAACTGCTATGATATATTGACAAATGTTTGTTAGCTTGTGCACTATGACACATATGGAATTTTCTACTAATTTGGATTTTTTTTTGTGTGAATAAACATGAAATAGTTTGGTTTTTTTGTTGATAAGTATTTATTTACTATGTTAAACCCTTGTCTGTATAAATCCAGGGATTTAAAAAAAAATATACTATTGTTTAACCCGTGGTAATCCATGTAATTCAAAATGTTGTTCTTTGAAATCACATGTAAAGCCACATTGGGTGTAAATCTGTGGCAATACACAACTGGGTTTGTTTAAACAATTGGCAATAAGATTGACCAATACCCGTGAAGTCTCTTTTTTTTTTTGTAATATTTTGACTTCTTCTTGTGGTTTGTTGTTGTTTGGGGTTTTGTGTTATTTTACTATACTTTGAAATGCTTCTACTGCTTTGGTGATTTTCAGCATTAATATTCACTAGATATCAATCAAGGCCACTAGACATTTAGATGTGTTCAGATTATTTAACCTGTAAATATTTAGCAATTTATTTATATTTAGCATTTCATATAATGTTCAGTACTCTTAGAAGTGGACCAATGCTAATATACATATAAATGTATTTATATATACATGTATATAAATTTACGTTTGAGTGGCAATTCATATTTAATCTATTTTCAATAATATTTGTTTGTAACATGTTTGTTTAAAGTGGTAGCTTAGTGGACACCTGTTTTTCGTGTTGGAAACCATATCTCTCGTACTTCAGTATGTGGATGTGGTACAGTTGTTACTTATATACTTAGTTATTCAGCTTCATAGTGTAGAACCGGAATGTAGTTATCTGATAAGAGTAGTGTTAGTCATTTACATGTGGATAGATCAATATAGATGTCTGAGGTTGTGGTCTACACAGGGCGTGTAATTGTGCCTTACAGAAGCCAAGAATAACTATTAATGTCTCTGATGGATCAATATGGTAACACATAGGCACATTTACATATTATGCATATTTATGTATTAGTAACACATAGCTACACTTCCATCCTGTGTACTGTATGTTGGGAAATTTTCGCTTCATTTTATTTTTGCCCCCATCATTTTCATCGTAATTGGCGAATTCAAAAAGTTTATAATTATTGAAAGAGCAAATTTAAAATGAAGTGAAACTGTTTGCAAGTGCATTTAGATGAAAACAGCACAGAGCGAAAATAACCCTTTATACTATATACTTGTGTATTTGAATATGTAGATATGGCTGTATTATACATACTTATGTATTGGTAACATGTAGCTGCAGTTCCACACTATGCATTCTTATGTAACTGTGTTTCTGTGATGTCCCCTTGACCAGGATGATTGGTCAGGATCAGGCTATGAATCAGGTATACTTTGATATAACCGAAGAAAAGTGAAGCATTTAATGTGATCACAAAAGTTATTAATGTTTCATCTGAGGACTTGTGATTTGTGTAAATATTACCCAACAATTAACTTGGATCGTCTGTCAATTAATGGATGATATTAAATATCATGGTTGACTTGGAGGTCCTGCTCCAGTATCTGGGAATGTGTTGCTGATGTGATGCAGCCATTGATGGTTTATTTTTGTTGGAGTGTGTGTTGTGCAGTTCAAATTTTTGCACCAGTTATTGTTTATATTTTATCGAGATAGTATTTATAGAAATGCTAGATGTACCACAATGTATGTAGCTGTAGTGTGGTCTGGTTAGTGTACTGTGGATGGGTACTCACAAACTGATCTTGTATGTACAATGGTATCTTAGGATCCAGCAATGGTAGGCACAATTTGTTTCATGATTGATATATCTGGGGTTTTGTGTTGTTCTTTTTTAACTTACCTCAATGTTAAGTGTGTTTTTCATTAAGTATTGCTATGCATATTTATCTCGATAGCTGTATAATCTAGTTGTAGATTTTTAAATAGAGATGGATTATTTCTACTCAGGTTGTGGATTGTAGCTGGGCTTGTGTTTTGTGCTCATTTTAATTATGCACTATTTAGTATCACTGTGATTTGTGAACTAGGCAAATACACGTATGGTTTTCTTGTGTAGGTCTTAATTGCTGTTCTCAAAGTTGATGATCTAATGTCCCAATAATTTCGGACAACCATGATTTTCTGCTTCTCACAAGTTTAGATAAAACTAAGTAAGAGAAGGTTGTGTAGTCATTTTATGATAAGAATGTTATAGTGTACTTATTTTAATATTTGCACTTTATATCATAAAAGATTTGCGGTCATGGTAATGATAGTGTTCACATGAGGAACTGAATGGAGATTTAGACTGACTAGTTGACAACAAAGATGTAGACAAAAGAGGGAAAATCAAATCTTGTTCAAGCAGGAATATAATGTATAGATTGTTTTTGTTCCTTAATTTATCTATTTATTAGTGAAAAAGTTACTATGTGTTTGATTTGATTTTGTTATTCGTATTTCAGACTTGCCACTGAAGGGAAATACATTGGGTTATAGTTTATATTGCAATGCAGTTTGTTCGCTACACTTAATATTTTTTCTAGGAATTTTTTCCGCCAACTTAGGTAGATTGACTTGTTTGATTTAATGGTAGTATAAAGAGATAAGAATTAAAATGTAAATGAGTATTGTTATGTGAGATGTAGTCTGAAGCCGAGAGGCCAAAGAAAGAAGTAGGAAGGAAGAAGAGTGGAGCAAATTTTTTGGCATGAAATTGGCTGTATCCATTAAGATAACATTTCTTTTTTTTTTTTTAAATAAGATTATTTAGAATATCATGAAAATGCGGTGACTGTGATATAGTAAATCTTTGATTATGGGGAAGCGAATCTCTCATATCTTGCATCCTATTTTTTAAGCAGTTTGATTTCAAGCTGCATCTTTCTTTTTAGAAATAAATCAGTGGTATAGTTGAGTTATTCAAATCTAAATTTTGATGGTTATTTATTGAATCCAAGTTTTGTCCCCCAAATGTTTGTAAATATAAAGAAGACAGTCCTGATTCTGTCACCTCTATGATATAACTTATGAGAAAAGGTACTTGTCTCGCACTATAGCTGATGTTGTAAGTTAATTCTACTGTCTTTGTGACACGCGACATCTTAATCAGAAGCGATTTTAAGTGCAAGGGTATATGCTTTACCAGTGAGTTTGAAACCATCCGTATACGGATGAGTTATTCACAGTGTTTGTAAAAGGCTCAAATGGGATGTAGTCATTGCACACGGTCATCCAGCCATTGTCTATATTTTTCATATTTTGGAATTCTTCACGACCAAAGGAGGGAATTTGATCAAATTTTGTATACTTGAAGTAATCACAGTTCCAGTACTAGTGAGGGTTGTTTACAGCTTGTTCCAGCTAAGTTATTCAATATAGTATTGGAGACTGAAGTTTCAAATAGGCATTTACAACTGAGAATGGTTGTTGTTCATTCAAACTAATTTATTTTTTTTGCTTTGCAGTAGAAAAAAAGCCCCTGACTATAGTTTGTACAGGAAATGTAGAGTAGATATGCTTATTTACCTAGTTGGGTTTTTGTTAATGTTAAGGCCATATTTAATTGGTGCAGGCTTATCAAAATGAAAAGTTTTGAAATTTGAGGATTCCACCAAGTTTTATTTTTGTATGGAATTGGCCGGGTTGTCCGTGGAGATTTATATATTTGTCATAATACGGTGGCATAAGTTATACTGCTATATGTATTTATTCTTCCAGTTTGCTTAATCAAAGGTTTGTTACTGTTTTAAGTGTTTATTCTGAATTTTGAACTACATATGAATGACTACAAATGAACTTGCTTATAAAGTATAGTCATGTCTTTACCTGAGAAAGTAGTGCTATGATTTTGAAAAGCCAAGAAAGATTGTATTAAGTTTGATCCACTGAAGTTTGGAGAAATTGCTACTTAAAGCGTTGTGATAATGATATATGGGTTGGTAAATGTCAGATTTACCTGTGTAGTACCTGCTAATTCTTACCTGACCTACATTTCTATTTTTGTCTTTTGTATTTGAAACAAGTTGTGTTGTGATTTAGAGGAGTAATTGACAAAACACAAATGTAATGTAGAGTTAAGTCAGTACTCTAAAAACTGCTTTATTTATTGCAGATTGGTAATACCAGATAAGTATTTATCAATTCAGTAAATTTGAGAATTTTTCGTTGAAATCTTCAGTGTTAAAAATCGATCCTGTCTCTCGCTAGAAAAATGGAAATTGTTCATATATGTAAAGGAAGACGTAATGGCATAAAATTTTATTCTAAAAGGCTCTCTAAGTTTGGACAATGTTAAAATTTCAAAAGCTGGCTCTTAATATTTCAAAGAAATTTTCCCTGGGATCTTTTTAGATTCAATTAAGTCAGTGATATTTGAATTAGTTTTCTTTAGTTAAGCATTTCTGGCTTCAAAGTTAAATTTGATTCTTGATTGTTCGCAGCAATGTTTATTTTAGTTTGCTATACAGAATCGTAGGTTATGATATAGATTTGTAAAATCAAATAATAATGAGTTAGTTGGTACCAGTAGTTAGGCTGGTCTTAGACTTGGGTTTATAGCTTATGAAACAGGTATCTGCTGTTCAATGTCAAACAGGTCATTTTGTGTTTTTGGCCAATGAATTTTGCAATAATATCAATCATGTGAAAGAAACCAAACTTCAGGTGTTTGTGAGGGAACAAGTGACCTTTTGTTAGTATATTTTGGTTCAAAAAGTCACTATTTTATTTACTTGTAGATACCTTCGTTTTTCATTCTTCTAAGGAGATGGAAGATGCTGTTTTCAAATAATTGTATGACTAACAGTATTGTTAATTTGTTCATTATTGAAATTGTACCTACATCGACAGAGTAATTAAAAAGCAAGTTATAAGTTGTAACCTTGATATTTGTATCCGTGTATTAATATTTCCAAAAATGTGAACCATCAACGACAATCATACAACAGTTCTAAATATGTTTTTGTGATAAAGGACAGACTTAACATATTTCTAAATAAATAAAAGCTAAAATTTTCTAAGGATCCCGATTTCAATCACGACACTATGATATACTTTCATTATAATTTGTGTACAATTTTTAAGAAGCCCTCGGTATTGTAGAAGAGAAAGATAGATCCAATAGCTCTGCATTGTATTCAAAAGGAAAACGTTTGCATCTTAATAGATTAGTATTCTACTGTTAGACATAGAGTACTTAACTTTTGAAAATTTAAATTTTGGACGTTCAAATTACTTGTCCCGCTAAATATATATTACCTAAATAAATGTTTATCCAGAAAAACAAAATGTTAGTCCTCAAAAATGGTATAGATTAAGAAAAGATGAATCGTGGCTGGAGTAAATGGATTTTCTTAACAAATAATCTTACAATTTTCACTTGAAATTGGTCAGTATAAAATTACATTATAAATGTACTAGATGGAATTGTAATTGAGCAGATTTGATAAAGGTCTTTTCGGTACAGTTGTATAGACGTATTTATAGATTACCTTAGTATTTAAGTTTTGTTAATATATGTATTTAAATTTCAGTATGTAGATTTTGTTTTCACTTTGTTCCCTTGGTGCTGCAGTATTTTTAATATTAGATGTGATGGAGCAGATGTAGGAAAGGTTCGTGTTGTTCGATTCAAGAAGAAAAGACAATGTTCAGCTGTTGTTAATTATTCTTACCTGCTTGTATTTACTGACTGATAACCTCCCTCCCTTTGAAATGGGTAAAACTGAGAATTTTAAATGTTTGTATCTCAGAACTAGTTAAAAGTTTCCTTATTTTTGAAATTTCATAAATGAATTACGGTCATGTATTTTGATTTAAAGTCACTGTTTAAGAAAAAAATTATCAAGTATGCTTTCCAGTCCTTCTACCGATAAAAAGGATGGGGACTTCTGCTAATATGTAAATGAGTTAACCTGCCTTTTTGTACCTTTGACAAATGTAACATAATGTTCATCAAATGAGAAGTTCTTTAGGTTACACTTTCAATTTTAAAATTAAAATTATTGTTTATGTATCCATTGAAACAGTGGCAGGGATATGAACTTTATCCTGTGCAACACTTGATAAATTAAGATGAATGTCAAACACATTTTGACTTTTGCTCTCAAGTACAGTTGAAATTGATTTCTTCTGTAATCTTATTTATTTTATACAGTGGAATTACGCTTGAATGCCACCTGGCATAGGAGGCAACCTTACTAAACAGACCAACAAGAACTATCCAAATTCAGTCTATCTATTGCTATTTAAGGCTATTTCAGCCTCACTTAGGAGACCAACAATTGTGGTTCTTATGGTGAGGTACTACTGTATTTTGAGTATCTCATGAATTCTCATTACTTGAATCCTATGTTCTTTTGCACTGACCCCGTACTAACGTATATTTGACTCTGTTAGGTAATGCAATGCTATTGTTTTTATTATAAATGTCCTGAAAAGGGGCCACTGTTTTTACCAATCTTACTGAATCTCCTATTGTCTCAAAAATATTTGTTCAGTTGTCTGTTTAAAGTATAAAGGAGGCTACCTCAATCAAACCAGTTGTTTAGCTTGCTCGATATTTATTCCAAATATAAACTGCTGTTGTTCCTTAAGTATTTTTGAAAAGATAAAAACATCATAGTAATGTTTCCTATGACATACATGATATTTTATTGGTTTACAATGACTCTACAACTCAGAACTGAACAGTGAAATGTTAGGTGTTACTGTGCCATAATTAGTGGTTGTATTACAGTTGATCTTTATTCGTTGATTTACCTTTCAGTTTACTTGGTATATTTTCAGACCCTTGTGTTAACCACAGTAAATAACATTAAAGCGTACATCTTAATTTGTAATCATTTATAAAAGAATTTACACCTAGTCAATTAGAATGGTTAACGAAATATTCTTTGAGAATATATTTTTCTGAAAAGAGTCCAATTTAGTGGTATTCCTTGTAGACCTTACTTCCAAATATGATTTCACAGTCAGATTTCACACACAGCAACCACACAACTTGGATAACCGATACCTCGTGTGTGTATTCCCTATGTCTTTCATTTATGCATATTGTATGGTCAACATAACACTGTGTATGTAACTTCAGGTTCTCCGCTCTTAAGCTGGCAATGGCATGTGTCTATTTCAAACTCGCCCCATCATCAGTCGCATTTACATTTTAAATATTCGTTAATGAACCTGACTTCCGAACATCAGCCAAACGTCGAAGATCTTCGCCAGTATTC
>JACSZP010027684.1:0-18316 GCA_016161895.1 Pinna nobilis
ATTAATCAGTTTTTATTTTTGGCTCGACAGATTAAAACTTTAGTGATCACTCACACACCACTTACATGTACATAGTGTAAATATATAATGAATGAAATTATAAGGGGAGGACAAACATTTATATGAAAATCATAACTACATAAAGGAATTTACACATGTTTGTTGTTTATTGTATTTTTTGTTTTGTTTGTTTTTGTTTTTTTGTGTGTTTTTTTTTTTTTATTCTCTAGCAAAACTAGGCCGCATATAAGAATTTGTCATGAGAAACTGCAAAAAAAAGGGGAGGTTAAAAAAGTTCAAAACTTTAATCAAGGCAAACTTAAAATTGAGAATGATCTTGATCTTTGACCTTGGGTCAAGGTCAGTGAACATCTATTTGTCATGAATGACAATTGTGTGAATTATGATCCATGTCAGACAATACTGGAAGCAAATATGGGTAAAATAAGATTTTAAGTCCTTTTTGCAGAATGACCTTGACCTTTGACCTCTGACAATGAGACAAGCCAGGGTCAAGGGGATTATATTTTGTAAGTATGACCTAAATACATGAAACAGTTTAGGAGATATGGCTCTGGATGGACACACAAACGCATGGCTTCACATGCAGACAGACGGACAATGTGGTGACTATATATATACTCCCCCAAAATTTTCCAGGAGCATAAAATCCAAAACAGTAAACAACAGAAAACTTAATACAAGGACTTTCAGCAAAGTTTTAGCACAAACAAGAGACACTTTTTTATTACAGATAAGACTGAGTGTTGCCAAAAATCTGACACTAGCATTTAAAGACGACACAAAGACTTTCCATGTACTCTAATTCAAAACAATAAATAATTTGACTGTTCTGAGAACTCCTTTTTTCTTAGTACTGTCAAAAAAATTTATTGTTCAGCACAAAAGAAAAATTGTAATTTATCATATTTGAAGATCTGGACATGAAAAGTAAGATCAATTTTCTCTAGTACAAAATACACACATTCCTAATATGCAAATGATTCCACTTTTAAAGTGACAGGTCTCGATTCTACTTTTAAAAGACAGATATCTATAGTCAATTAATTAACTAAAAATTCCTTTAGTGATTATTGGTTTAAAGTTCTAACTTTCGATTTTACTTTCTGAAATAAGAGAATGACAAAGGATCAATAGAGCTGGCACATCATCAAAATTCTTTTTCAAAATTTCCAAGACAATAAAGTCAGGAATTTCCACTTTTATTTTTTTTACTTTTATTACAGATAAAACAATAGAAATACAGGAGCTACAACAAGTATAAAATGGGACAGACAAGTCTGTACAGATTCTGGAGTTATGATGACATTAAAGCTGACATACATTATAGACAATTCAGTATAGGATTGGTTTATGTATATCATGTTGTTTTGTGACATTAAAGCTGACACACGTGATGGAGAGTTCTGAATAACATTGGTTTACTTATTCAATTGTTAGCATGTTTGGCATATTGTGGATTTGAATCTGCACTGCTATTGTCTTCCCCTGTCCTCCGGATAAGACAGTAAACTCTGAGGTCCCATGTCAAGGTAGGTGTTGCCATGTTGAATAACCATCCTTTCCTTTCCAGGACCTCAGTTTCTTTACTACCTCATCTGAAGGACAGCCAAACACAGCGTAGCAAAGATTGGAACCCAGGACCTCACGATCAGAAGGGGGGCCTCCGTGGCCGAGTGGTTAGCGTGTTCAACTTCGAATTAGATGGTCCGGGGTTCGATTCCCGCAGCACCACTCCGCGGTGAGACAGTAAAAACCGAGGTCCCATTTCAGAGTAGGTGTTGGCACGTTAAAGAACCCTCCCTGCTCTACGGCTATAAGTGCGGAGCATAAGCAAAATTTGTCGCCCTTCATCGGCACACGGCAACGTCTCCATATGAGTGAAATATTTTTGAGTGGGACGTTAAACAACAACACAACAACGATCAGAAGGTGAACATGCTAACCACTGAGCCCAAAACAACAGGTGATCTCTCAGTTCAGGTGATTATCTTAAGAGTAAAACTCTTGGAATGGCATACATTAAGGTCACCTAAGGCAGGTAGTCCTTTAATTCAGTTGCTTGCCAGGGCAGGTTTGACTGCAGTATGCCATACCTGTGCTGAAAATTTCAGAAAACTCAATGGATAGGTAAAACAAAAGAATTACAAAGCGTTTAACATTCCTGTTTGGTATGGCTGTTCTTCAGAGCAATGTAAACTTCTATCAATAAACCCAAATGAACAATAAATAAAATCTTGACTGGTATTTCTAAACTTTGGGATTGAGCTTGTCTAGATAACTTGCACTAAGATTCCAATGGAACAAAGAGGGGCTTCTGTACAGATTTACACAGCTCTCACTCACAAAAAGTCGAGCTTTTCTGAGATTACCATCCAGGCCCATTCTCGCTGATTTATCTCGGAGTAAAGAGTGACAATTTTACTCTACAAACAATGATTCACTGCAGGTGTGTCATCATCAGACATCTAGAGATTAAGTAAACAAACAGGTATCTCACTGATACCTCAGACAGGAACCGAAGCAACAAACAGCAGTTTCTGCAATGGCTGTCCATATTAAGGTTGCAATGACATTTACAAATTCAGTGGAGTTTGTCTATAATGAAGTCTAAGGGGATTGACTTTTGACCTTGTTATAGCCTTATAGGCATCCTTCGTTTTAGGCATCAAAATTTACTACATAAATAAATAAATAGTAATTCTTTCCGGGGTTTTATTCCTCTTCGTAATAGCACTGAACTCACTTTAAGCTGATTTGTATAGACCAACTCTACTGTAATAATCCAAAGAAAATGAAATCTATTGTAGAATTCATTTTTAAGATTTCAATTCAATTTACCAAAGGGCATCTCTTTATAAAGGGTACCTGTCTATAAAGGAAACCATACTCTAGGGAAAAAATGAAACAGACGACAGCCATATACAGTTGAATCTTGAAAACTCGAAGTGCTCCGGACTGCTGATATACTTTGAGTTTTCGAAACTTAGAGTTTTCAAAAATACGATATCTTATCAGCTGAACCTCATTCCGCCAACCCCAATCCTTTTATTCACTCCCTTTCCCAGACACATCATCTTGGTGAATATTCTAAAATCAATTAACAGTGCTGTCATCTTGATTACAAAATAAGAATGCAGTAATTACAATGCCTGCCAAAAATTCACATTTCAAAAGATTTAGGTGATATTTTACAGGTTTTTTAAGATTTCCACTGTGAAATTTATTCGAGAGACTGAATTCGACATCAACATTTGAAAGATCGAAACTTAATTTGCTTTATTTGTTAAGAAAAAAAATCCGGACCATAGCATTACTTTGAGAGATCAAGAACTTCAAAAGAAAGACATTCCAGTTTTCAAGATTCGACTGTATATTAGGAATCAATGTCAAGGTCACAGTGTCAATTACGAAAATATATACTTGTTCTTATCTGGGAAAGGTTTCAATCATTTCAGTAGTGGCACATGCAAAATAGTTCTCCACAATACCTCTTCCAGTTTTAAAGAACAGTACTTTTGTTAAACTACGAAAACCATGGGCCTACATCCTAACAAGAATACTGAAATTGGTATGCGAGTAGGGGGCGT
Source organism: Pinna nobilis (assembly GCA_016161895.1). NCBI lineage: Eukaryota > Metazoa > Mollusca > Bivalvia > Pterioida > Pinnidae > Pinna > Pinna nobilis. Next base: position 3,612 of record JACSZP010027684.1, read on the forward strand.
TAGTTAATTCTACACTTGTGATAAAAATTAAAGTCTGTTGTAAATCTACACCTGGACTGCATATTCCAATAAGCAAGTAAAATTGCCATGTTTTATTTAAATCAGAAGAGATCCACTCAACAAAGTTTCAAGAGGAATATAATCATAATTTTTCTCTGATGTCATGTTGTACCACATCTGTAAACACATGTAGGATATATTTTTTCTAAAAAGACTTACCATAAAACCCATACTCTAACTTTTCCTGGCAAATCACGATCATATTGACAATCACGTTTCAAAAGATAAATTTCGCTTCAAAGCAATTTGAATTCAACTTGAAAGTACCCATGTTCTTAAACTTGGCAGTCAAGTCGGATCTGGCAAGAATATATAAGCACTTACACGTATGTTGGACCTCTTAAATCCAAATGACCCAAGCATTTCATTTGTGGTTGGACTGGTTCAAACCTTTTAAACGAATGAACCTTAGTATTGTGCATCAATTTAACTCTGCTAATGCATTAAATTTTTATTGAATCAATCACAGGGATGCTAAATGGGAACAACTAAAGGAAAAAAATGAGTAATTATTTATTCAACAAAGTGTGCATGGCATTGAATCTGCTGAATACTCAAACAATTGGGAAGTCAGAATACAAACAATTGAATCGACAGAAATTAAAATCAATGGACCCTGCTTCCTAAGCATGCTCCAAAGGTAATGCAACAACATTAGAGAACAACAATATCGTCTTTTCATCACAGGATGTTACGCTTAACTTTAATGATTCCATGCATTAACAAGATCAATCGCATCCATTCAATGTATTCAAATACGGAGATTATCATAGCGACAAGGGAAGACAGTGTATGTCATCGACTGAATCAAAATCTCTTCCGCAAGATCGCCAGCGTGAAATATCTTCAGATCGTAGATGCATAAAATAGGATGAGCATTATCCACGGCACAAGCGTTAGTCAACGATTTAGGAAAGTCAAGTAGTATCAGTCAAAAGATTTAAATTTATGCCTTTTCAATAGTTTACAGGAGAGGATTGAGTTTCATATCCATCCTGATAGAATATCTACGACCCCTGTATGCAGCTGAATAAAGCAAATTTCAATAATTTAATTTGTATTAACCAACTGAGCTGAAACTTTCAGCTATTTCACATTTATTTCAGCCATACATCATTTTTTCCATTATCATGATAACCAATAATGATTTCTAAGGTGTGAATAAGATTTATGACCTCAACAATAAAATTTACGCAGTGCCATAAATCGGAGCAATAACAAAATACTTAATGCTATTCAAATGCACCATTAATTTCTACAAAATCACTCGTTCTTATATGATTAAGTCATACTTTCCAATAAAATCAAAGAAACTCATCAACTCCTTTATGAAAACTTAAATGTTGGGAGTCCAATTTCACCACCACATTTTCCATTTATCGGACAATACCATAATTTTGTACAACAATAATGAATATTTTTTTTCACACTTTGACCGACAAACAACATTAAAAGAAAATGACATTTTGTGACCTTGACTGTTAATTATATCACTTAAGATCCAAAATATATGAAAAAGATTAGATATTGTTCTGAATTCATTATGATCTGATAAAAATCACTAGTATCCAAGTAATCTAATTATTTAATAACAAAAGCTCAAATTAAATTTCTGATATTGACAAAATTTTTGAAACCCACAAAAAAGAGAATTTGGCACAAAATAGAGTCATTAAATCTACCATATATGACCTAATAATTGACCAGGGAAGGGCATCATAAAACTTAAGAATTGAAAGTCTGAGAATTTCCTAAATTTTACCTTCTCAGAAAGATAGAATTCAGTATTTGGTTGAGTTGAAAAAACTTTTTAGACTTACATGTGAATAAGTTCTTCATTATATGGTACTCAGTCCAGAGCAATACAAAAATGGAGAAATGAGGTTGGCGTTTAATGCAACTAATTAAGAGTCAAATTAGCATAAAATCACCTGTTGCCAGGGACTATAGGTAAGCTGTAACCCAAATTTTTGTTTGGGGGGGGGGGGGGTCACAACATTAAAGAATTTTCCCTGCTCAATGGCCATAAATGCCAAACACAGGCAAAATTAGCTGCCCTTCACTTCCATACGGTGACATCTCCATATAAGTGAAAAATGATTAAGTGTAACGTTAAAACAAAAACACAACCAACAAACTAATGGGAATGTGTGCACTTACCGGGGTAAATACGGTATGTGATGGGTAATCTGATGTCTGGTGCTGTATTACAATAAAAATGACTTTTCAGTTTAATTGTGTAACTGGTTTTTGGTTCTTTTTGTAAAGAGCAGGAACGTAGAAGAATTCTACCCCATGTGAAGGTAAAATAAAGAACGAAAACTAATACCAGATAAACAACAATAAATAGATAAATGTAAAGAAAGAACAAAACTACATGTCTATTATACTCATTATGAAAACTGATAACGGATGTGGGTGTCTCCTTTGTATATCTCACTCACGAAAATTTTGCTTTTACTTAACATTGGTTAAGGGCTCCAATCATTGGCCTTCACTCAGTGCACACTGATAGAGCCAAATTGACCTATCACCAAATGCCCGATACAGTACATTTTGGAAAACTTTTCTATTATGACATAAAAATTCAATGGCCCATCAAACATTTGTTTGAAGATGATGATGTCACAATCAATCGATGCCAAAAAGCACACAAAGAGCTATGTGGCAATAGGTCAACTGGATCCTGAACATGCTGACATCTAGCTACTGTGACATGGATTCTCTGGTAAAATGTCCCAAATATTGTTCTATGCTTGGTACATGTACTTATATAAAACATATGTGAGATCTATCACATGCAGGCACCTTCTGTGACATGGGGCCTCCAGTAAAAGGTTCATTATTCTATGCTTGGTACTAATAGGGCTATAAAACAATGTGAGATCTTTCATATGCAGACACCTTCTGTGACATGGGGCCTCTAGTAAAAGGTTCCAAATATCAACCTATGCATGGTACTTTGGCCCGTTGAGATTTTGGGATCTTTAACATGCATACAGCAACTGTAACATAAAGTATCCAATAAAGGGATCTAAAATATACCCTATGCTCAGCACTTACAGGCATTAAGCAATATAAGATCTTTCACATATATTTACTGTGACACAGGGCATCCTAAAGTGTGCCCCAATGTTCCCCTATGCATGACACTTATTGAAATTAAGTTTTGTAGGATCTTTGTCATGTTGACATAGCTCTAATGTGACAAGGGACCATTGTTTTATTATTTTATCAGAGGACTGGAAAAATCAGTTGATCAGCTCAGCGTGTCTACACAACATCTACAGTGAAACATAAGTGAGACCAGTAGATGAGTCAGATCAACAATATAGGATAATTCAAAGGGGAATAACTCTGCCAAATATTCTATGACCCCCAAACACATAGAACCTTACCCTGGGTATTTTCATTGCCTATTGATATAAAATATTGAATCAAATGTTGAAGTAAATGTATGGCTGAGATAATGAAATCTAAGGGGCATACCTTATTTAAAAAAAATTCAACCAGCCTCATACAAACTCAATATGCATATGCTCATGGTAGATCTATATATATACCAAATTACATTGAAAAGGTCAGTGTAAGTCAGAGATAATGAACAGGAACTGAATTTTCCCAGAAGTTTGGAATTAAAAGAACTTTGGAAACACTATATGGCCATGGCATGCAAAAATTCTTAGCATGGGTCTCAACACAGGTTATTACCATCAGCGGAACTCTTCAGGTTAAAGGCGTGTTTAGCCTAAGTATCAGGACAACGTGTTTACAAACACACAGAGTAGACGACTATATAACAATAACTTACGATCAAGTTCATTCATTTAAACTATATATTGAGGTAAAAAGGGTTAATTATTACAATGGTAAAGAAAAAAACTCATTAGAGTGTGTGATGTCCTAAACTTTCAACTTGACAAACAATTTAAGTCCCTCCGAATATTCGCTGCAGAATGATACGTCCCACAAGTCTAGCTGAAATTAACTGGGATTTGTGCGTATTTTCAAACTCAGATAATTAGAAAAATTGATATTTTTGTCCTCTCTACTATTTCTGCAACATTTAGATACAAAACATTGTCTACCTAATATGTCTAGTCTCATTAAACTTGAGAAATTTCAATTCATTCAAAAGAGAATTGTCAATTCATACATGCATAGCCTTGTTAACATCATGGTTTTATTGAAAATTGAAAGTATCGCGTTTTGTCGCAAGACTTATTCCTTTTCTAATGTTATGTGTACAAGAGTTCCCAAAGAGCGGTAACTCCATCATAATGGTAATGAGGTCTATTTATAAAGCCTACAACACAACTTGAAATCACCATGATATGACTGTAATAAGGGTTAAAATAGTGTAGGCAATAATAAAGCAACTTTGTATGAGGGAAAAGGGTGATCAAGTGCATTTTGTTAAAAAAAAAAAACAACAATGTCGCAACATTACAGAGGGATAAGGAAATTTATTAAAGGAACACCCCATTGGGGAGTCCCCGATTAAAGTCATTTTAAGTGTAAAACTGACTGCCAAAGCAATCCAAAGCTGCACAGAAACTGCCAAAGTTATACGTAAGATATATGTAAGTTTTATTTACAAACAATCATGATGTACTTCAGTCCCGTATGCCCACTTCAATATTGCTGAATAAAACTGAACATTCTCTCACGATTGGGTATCAAATAGCTACATAAATCAGGATTGATAGCAAATAATCACTTTACAAGCAATGATATTTGTAGCATATAAAATCCGATACAAAAAAACAAATAGTGTCCTGTTGTCCCAGATCCAGTGGGTCAACTTATCTTTTCACTAATTCAGATCAGTCAAGATTTCCCCCTCCTTTATCGTGAGTGTGTGTTCTTGAAAAATAAAACAAAGAAATTCCTTACATTTTTTAGATTCTTAGATCAAGAATTGATGTTTTTCTAAACACAATGTATTACCAACTAACACTGGGTTTACAAGAAGATATACCTTGGAAATTACAGTACAGATTAAAGAAACAGAAATGTATCTTGTCAAAAGTAAACCTATTCCCTAATGTGGAATATTCATTTACTTCCAGTAACAGGAGCTGTCATGGCTCAGTGGTTACTGTATTAACCTTCTGATTGCTGGGTCCTAGGTTTGAATCCATATCACACTGCGGTTTGCTACCCCTGTCTTTTGTATGAGACTGAGATAAAACAGAGGTCACATGTCATAGAAGGTGTTGGCACATTAAAGAAACCTCACTGCTCAAAGGCTATAAGTACCAAACAAAGGTCAAATTTGTTTCACATCTTCAGTATTGGTGACATCTCCAAATAAGTTAAAGATTCTTGACTTGGACGTTAAACAACAATACAACTAACAAACTTCAAGTAAAAAGTCTTTTATAAGCCTCTGAGAGTCATCTGTGGCAGCTGTTCAACCTCAGATCAAACAGTCCAGTGGTTTCCAGCATACTTGATGGAACATGTCTTAGTATCTTTCCTTGTCCTTTGGATGAGAAAGTAACAACCCATGTTTCAGGTCAAAATAGATGTTTACACAATAAAGAGCCCATAAATTGGACAAATTTCTGAGCATAAGACCAAACTTTGAAACTTTTTGCCAGCATTGGTTGGCATCTCCATTTAAGATTCTCTAATGAATAGATGTTAGACAACAACACAACCATATATTTAAGACCCATTAGGAGCTACATTTTTGACATAGGGTATGACCTCCCATAGTAATGACCTTTTGACAACATTTCATTTGCAGATCCAAGATTTTTCTCCAGGAGGTGGAAATTGTGGCAAGTAAAACACATGAAGTGACTCATAGTTTTTTTCATAAACTATGATGGTATATACTTTGCAAAATACTGGAGGGAGTGCTCTAGACATCCCCTCCAACCCCCACCCCATCCATCCTTTCTATATCGCTCATGTATTCAAAATGTTTGGACTAATGTTAAGAGCAATATTCTGCCTTTAATATGGACATTACATCAATTCAGATATCAGATATTCTCAAAATTGTACCATACTTACTAAGAGATATTCTATGCAAGACCAAATTTCCATACCCAATGTTTCCCTTTGAAAACTACGCACAAGTCTTAATCTCAGACTTAAGAATAGTTGTGTGAATAAGACACTAAGTCCCTAAAATCTGTCCTTCAAAAAAGAAAACGGCAAATAGAATCAATGTTTTTTGAAAAAGAAAGTTACAAGTTAGCATCTTCCAGCTTATTTCAGTAAATTTCATTAAATAGCTATTATTGGACTTAAGTATAATGGAATATTTTGGCCATGCATTGTTTATGGGTCCAAAATTTGTACACCCTCGAAATCTCAGAAATCCTTTTGTTTATAACATAAACCCAGAGACACCCTTTTAAGGTTTGACAAATCTACTAACAGGCAAAAAATGACAAAATGTTCTTAGACTTACAAAAGTTTGAAGTTTTCTTTAAACAACATGGTTGCCATGAACTACATTATAAAATACCAGATATTNNCAAGTCAGTAAGAGTATAGAATTTCATTATAAATTTTTTGACAAATTAAGTGCAAAATTTCTTTATCAATAATCAACTGATTATTTAGTTTCTGTTAGTTTTTTTTTCAATTTGAGCAACAGATTGTTTACTAGTATTTCGAAGAATTAGATTTCACTTCAAGATTTCATTTTTTCATTCAATATACAGGCTGTAATAAAATTCAGAAATCAATGACTTAAAAGTGATTTTAAAAAATAATGCAATTTTGTGTAGAGTTTTGTTGAAAATACCATAACACCAGCATTGTTTTGTGATCCCGGACCATACTGCTTCTTAACACCTTCTATTTCATATTTGTACTTCCTTGATGTGGCCTCTGTGGACAAATGGTCAGAGCATTGCACTTTAACCCATTCAACACCACAGACTGAAATGGACTGCTCTAAGACAATGAAAAAGAGTATACCATTCTGATACTTGGGGTTGAAAGGGTTAAACCACTCAGTCTCTCACCTCTAGACAGAGCAGGTTCGAGCCCTGCTGGAACCTACGTTGCTAATGTGCGAATGTTTGCCAGTTTACTTTGCAGATGGCTGGTGGTCTCTTCCCGGGTGCATTAGTAATCATGTTCGTTCCTCCGCCAATAAAAACTGGTCGCCACCATATGACTGAAAGATTGTTAAATGTGGCTGATACAGCAAAAATCAAAGAAACAAAACTTCCTTGATGAGTCACTTACCTTGATGATAAAGAACTGGGACTATATATCCATTTCTGCTTTGTTCACTGTATTCATTCACTATTTATTTTATCATCTTCATCATCACACAAAATGTATATGTGATCACCGCATCTACACAGCACGTATTGCACACACAATTATCCGTATAGCCACACAGCAGAAATAATTTTTCTATTCTCTACCTGTACATGTATCCCTATAAAAAAAATAACAACAAAATGATCCCAACACGGCGAAAACTAGACCACATTTTGATCATATATAAATGTAAATTAGATAGTGTATATATATAATACATACCCTAATCTTATACGTGCTTAAAAATGAAAGTGAAGTGTTCAATGGTGAAAGACAGCGATATGCTATCACTCTATAGAATAAAAAGGAGCTTTTGTTTGATCAACAATCGCTACACAACAGCCCATTTTATCTACGACTTATCGTATAACACAAGGTAAAGCAATACCTAAATTTTCAGTCTCATCAATTTTGATCTATCATTCTAATATCTAAACGCAACTTTTCTCGGCTATAGTATAGTAAAAGTGAAATAGATGTGATCTGACACAGAAATCAAAATTTAATTTCATCAAAGGGATTAAAATGCATCATTTCATTTCGCTTATTAAAATACTTGTTTGATTTTTTTCTGTGTGCTACCTAAAGCGAACAGAGGATCTGATTTTCCTTTCGTGAACGATGAATTACTAAAGAATAGAATTTCAGGTTTTAAATTTAAACTAAAAATCATTGATAGCAAAGGGAAAAAAGGGAGAATGATTCAATTTTAATATAAATGTAATCGAAATTTTAGATTTGACGAAACATTGAACAAATAATTTAAAGAGTAAATGAGGATCAGCACTACCTGCCCAGATTATCGAGCTCAATTACATTTCTATTCTTTTGATGCAATTGTGCATCAACAAAAACGCATATTATTCACAAGCATTTAACTCGTTTCAACAGAATAAGAGCAGCTTAAATCATAAATGGATGAGCATAATTTACTTTGACAATCAGAAGAAATGACACACACATAAAGTAAATATAGAAAGCCCTCAAAACGATCTCTGGCACAGTGGCGTAGCGGGTATGTACAGTGTACATTGTATGCTCATTTGCCACACTTAAATGACCCACACATCGAGTAAATATTAAGCTCTCAGAACAATCTCTGGCACAGAGGAGTACTTAGTATGCTCATTTGCCACACATTAATGACTCAAACATACTGGTAAAGTAAATATAGAAATCCCTCAGAATGATCTTTGGCATAGCAGCGTAGCGGGTATGTATACTCATTTGCCACAAACATAAACATAAAACCCTCAAATCAATCTCCGTCAAAGTGGCATAGGTTGTATGTCTTTTTATGTGCCACATACATATATAAAGTACACACATATAAATGAAGAAAAAGTACCAGAATGACCCCCCCCCCCCCCCCCCCCCCCCCCCACACACACACACAGTGGCATGATTATATGCCACGTACAGATGATATACAGTAAAACTTTGATGAGTCGAACTTCAATGACTCAAATTACTCATCCTATCAAACTTTTCCTACTAAATTACTACTCATGACTCAAAGTTTTCTGAGTCTAATTTCCTGTTGTCTCAAATAGTCTTTTGGTCCCTTCGCAATAAAAACAACGGAAATCACTACAATAAGTCTAACTTGTACAAGAGGCTGCAAGTCGGCATTGTCACACCTCTTTTACTAACTATAGCGGCGCCAACCGGCTAGTCTACAGACTCAGTGTGCAGAAATAAATTATCATATTTATTTTAATGTGTGCATGTGAGGATAGGGGGTGTTATTGTATACCAATGAAGAAAATATCATGACAGAAGCAAAAAATTTAATACACTCGTACGTCAAAGATTCGATGTCTCGAACTTTTTCAAATGGTTCCTTGAACTTCGACTCATCAAAGTTTTATTGCACTTGTATATTTTCGATAAGTAAACATAGAATACCCACAGAATGACTTCCAGCACAGTGGCTTAGCTGCGTGGCATAAATGCCCATATGTCACTTTTAAATGACACACAAATAAAGTTGGTTGGATGGGTGTATTTTTGTTTAATATTCCACTCAAGAATCTTTTACTTATATGGAGATGTCATTGTGTGTCAGTGAAGGGTGACATATTTTGCCTATTTTTGGCCGCAGAGCAGGGATGATTCTATAATGTGACAACACCTACTGTGACAAAGGACCTCAGTTTTCCATGTCTGATAAAAAAGACAAGGGTAGCAAACCGCTATGTGGCTTGGTCTCGAACCCTGAACATCACGATTCAAAGTCGAACACACTAACCACTAGGCCACGCCAGCAGAGTAGATATAGCAAAAAACAATCTGTAACCAGTGGCATAGATTGTTGGTATACTCATTGCCAAACATAAAAAACCCTAAAAATAAATATAGAAAACCCTCAGATTATCTCTGTGGCACAGTGCAAAACTTGTATGTATATCACACATAAACAATACACACATGAAGTAAACATAGAAAACCTATAGTAGATCCCTGGCACAGTGAGCTTAGCTGATTTACATACAAGTACTAAGCTGCTGCAGTGGCGGAGTGGTTACCGTGTTGGACTCCGAATCAAAGGGTCTGGGGTTCGAATATGCACTGCACCACGCTATGGTTGGCCGTCCCTATCTTTTGGATGAGACAGTAAAAACCAAGGTCCAGTGTCACAGTAGGTGTCGGCACATTAAAGAACCTTCCCTACTCTACAACCATAAGTGCCGAGCATAGGCAAAATTTGTCGCCCTTCACCGGCACACAGTGACATCTCAATATGATTGAAATATTCTCGAGTGGGACGTTAAACAACAATGCAACATATAACAACATACCAGTACTCTAAATGTCATACATATATGCCACATACATAAAGCAAGTAACTGATCCTCAGTGATGAAATACTCCTTCCTACACAAGTCCAAGGGCCTTAACTCTGCCAAAAATGGGTCAATACAAAGAAAACTTCAGCTGTATCACTCACATACAGAAAATCATTTCAATACCTACTTTAGCAGGGAAAACATTTTCTGACAAATTGTAGGGTTACAGACAGACAGAGTCTGGAACTCAAAAGCTCCATGATGTCATCAGTAAGAACAAAAAACCACTGAAGAGTTACAACAATGATAATTCTTTTGCAAATCTAAATTTTAGTCTAAATCATGGGAAGCTGGTTGGTTGGTTGTATTGTTGCTTAACTTCCCACTTAAGAATCTTTCACTTACATGGCGATATCACCAACGTCTGTGAAGTGCAATAAATATGGCCTATGCCTGGCACTAATATGGTCATTGAGAAGGGAGGCCACCAACACCTACTGTGATGCTGGACATCGTTTTTTACAATGACCATGAAAAAATAGGCCACATCATCTTGTCATAGTCGCAAAAATTAAACTGCTTAGAGAAAATAACTAAATCTACTTTTGGCTGACAGTCACACTGGAAGAGAGATGTTAACTTTTGACCAAGAACCGTTAATAGTATTAGCAGCACCAGACATTCACAAAACAAAGCTGATACAGAGAAACTGCTTTGATCATCAAACTATTTTTCTCATTGTGGAACCATGGTAGGGTGCATGCCTTTGAGCCCTGGGGTCCAGGTTTCAAGCTCTATCAGGAACAATTGACATTTCCAATTTTGCTACCAAAATTGTTAAATTTTATGACATCACGATATCAAGCACCTCCGTCAATCCTTAGAAAAACATAAAAAATGCATTGTGATGTCACTAAGTTTCACAAATGTTCCGCCGATGTGATTGGTCAATTGGTTTCTGCTATCATTTTGATCATGCAGTGAAAATCTAAGTTCAAGTGCCACAGTAATTGTTGGAACATTTAAAGCCCCTTACAGCTTACTGGCCCTTAGTACAAAGCAATGGCCAAAATGTGAAACATTTACCTGCATTTTGTGATGTCTACATTTGAGTGAAAGATTCTCGAGTGGGACATTTTAGAAAAGCTCAACAACCATTTTCCTTCTATCAAAATAGCCAACCACTTTACGAAAAAAGAAAAGTGGGCAAACCTGATGTTTCTTTTAGTCCATTTTGTTCTCACTTTAGATCAGAATATAGTTTAATTAAATCCTAACAAACAAAATATTCCAACTTTCATATTGAACAAGCACTATAATCCAGTAAATCATCGAACAAGTCTCCAGTTTACAATCACATGCGTATGCACTTCCTTATAAAGCTCCTGGCTACAACCAAAGATTTGAAGCTAAGATTTCAGAGTTTATAGCTCATGAATCAACCAGCTTGGTTTAAATGTGCACTTTAGATCGCTTAAACATTTATCAAGCATGTCAAAAAACGAAAAAAAGAAAAGAATATTTTTGTAAGTTAAATATGGCAAAGCTATGAATCAAAGCAAAGGAATAAATCTGTCAACCCAAGAGTTTTTTAAGGGATTTTCTCTCCTAAATTATTTAAATCATTTATTTTTATTTTATACTTTTTCCTCCCAGATTCAGGCCCATCATACCACAGAACTTTAAAACATATCGTTGACACCTATAAAGGGCGTCAATTTCCATGTTACATTAGAATGGTGTTGTTAAGTTTCAATGGATTACTTTACACACACTTACGAGTCATAAGGTCAGAACATTAAATCTACAAAAACCATAGATAGATTCATCCGCAGGGAATTAGGACAAGGTATTTGTAAATTGAAATGTTCAAAATATATGTCTCATGAAATTAATTGTATCTATAAATACTTTTGTTTTATGGACGTAAGCTTGCCTATTTATTTGTTTCTTGCTTTTTTTTAACATCTCTCACTGGAGAACATTACAGAATAAGGATGAAGAGCTTATATTAACTGGCCTATGCTCGGCACTCAAGGTCATCACACACAGGACATGCAGCCACACATACCTGACAGGGATACCATTCTGCAGAGGCCATTGTAATAGAAAAATAAACCAATAAAATTCTCATGTGCAAATTTCAGAATGTCGTTCATTGTCCTCATGTATTGTCACTGATGCTGCACCTATTCATTATCATTCACCTGTGATTCACTTTGAAACAGACGACATATTAATCTCTCCACGTTATCTCTTTCCGCCAGGTTAGAATTCTTGTTTTGTTTCAGTTAACTATACTTTATGCCTATCAATAAAACTCAGATACGGTAACTGTAGCCACAGGATAGAGCAGTTATGCTCAATTAAATCACTTTTTAACATCAATAAACTCACCTAATAAGAATAATTTTGTGTTGTAACATGGATATCAATGGTCTATTACCATAGAAATGCAAATGGTAAATTTACTTAGTCATCAATTAAACACCTTGGATTTGAGAATTGGTAAGTTGGTTGCATTGTGGTTTCACATCCCACTAAAGAATCTTTCACTTATATGGAGACGTCACCGTATGTCAGTGAAGGCCTATGCGTGGCACTTATGGCTGTAGAGCAGGGAGAATTCTTTAACATGCCTACACCTACTATGATATGAGACATCAGTTTTGAATATCTCATCTGAAAGACAGGGACAGCAAATCGTACCACTGTGTGGAACTAACCTCACGATCAGAAGGAAAACATACGATCAGAAGGCAAACATGCTAACCACTGAGCTATGGTGGTTCAGAATTTGTGACATAATCAGTGGTCTCCTTAATATTTTCACCTTAATAGGTCAAATCACTTGCATGGGTTATGTCCCTTTATTGGGAGGGGGACATATGACAGTCATGTCACTTCATTTTCAAAGTTTTGCCCACAAAACAAAAAAATTTGTGCATTACTTACCTGAACATTGGTCACCACCAGCACACAGGCAGGCATCAGAACATCTGTGCTTATACAACACAACTACAATAAATGACAAGAATCTCTGAAGAATTTTTTTTTCCAATAAATTAAAAAACTAAAATCATAGCACCTTTTGGCAATGCTGTTCACTTAATGGTCTTGACGATACTCTTTGTTCTTTAGCGTTCAACTTCAGTAATACTTTATGTTCCACTTGAGCGATTTTTATTTTCCGTAATATTGAGCCGAATACTAAAATAAAGCAGATAAAATCACAATAAATTTCAGAAGTTCTGACAACTTTCCTACTTTTCACACGATCTTTTGTATTTTCTATGTTTTATTGAAGTAACTAAATGGAAACAAAAATATCAATTATTGATAGTCGTATATTTCTTATTGTTGTATGCTTAATACATCTAGAGCTCATGGGAATCATTTTGTTATTCTATCACCAACAATGTGAAACAAACACAAAATATCACTTCCCAAGATTTTTTGTTTATTTTATTGTTTTTCCTCTTAAATTTTCTTTTATATCTAAGTACTTACAGTCTATTGGATTAGACAATAATAGACCCGGTCCCCTGTCACAGTAGGTATTGGCACATTGAAGAACACACTGCTCAATGGCCTTAATGTCCAAGCATAAGGGCCATTTTCATTTAACTTCGCAAGTAATGGTAAAGACAAAAATAAAATTCTGTATGATTTTTGTGACATTTTTTGCAGTAAGATGAAACTTGTGTGCTTACATATTATCTGGCATAATCAGTTTTATATGACAAAATATATACTTTGATAATTTTAAGTGTATATATTGAAATACTGCATGTAAAAACACAAATTTGTCTTTACCGTTACTATGGTAAAAGTGGGATAATGCAACAGTATCTTGACTGCAAAAGTAATTTAAGTGTTAAAAAAGTCTTCAAATCATGCAGTTCTTCTATTAGTAAAGATTAGTACCATTTTTTTCCTCACAAGACCCTCATTTTGCAGAAAAATTTAAATAAATGTTCTCCAGAGATTGGTTGTCTTTACCGTTACTACTACTATTTTGAAGCAGAATTATCTCTTCTTGACATATACAAGAGTATTACACATTGTCACATAAGGTATCAGGATGTAAAACAGCCAATTGTCACCACAGAAGCACATGGTAAACACATGGCATAAAAAAAATTCTAAATATCATTAATGTCGCACAAATACCCTGTCTTTACCGTTACCATAATATATAAGGAAAATAATGGCTAGTCTTTCACAATTTAGTCTGTGAGCAATAGCTCTGCCTGTTGTGGAAAATATGAGGGGGAAACTGACACTCTCTCATGCACAGAATAGTTGATAAAGGTCTGTCTGTGTCTTTACCGTTACCATTTGCTGTCTTTACCGTTACTATTTCCTGCCTTTATTGTACTTAAAGTGGGTAACGGTAAGGACATGGAGTAACGGTAAAGACAAACTGTGTTACTCAAGCACTTCTGTTGGCAGGAAAATGAGCTTTTATGAGTTTATTAGATACAGCGTATTCTAGGGGAGATATAGAATTGGCCCTGGAATCCATTTTCCGTTCGAATTGTGTGTGTTTGTGTG
>JACSZP010027689.1:0-12694 GCA_016161895.1 Pinna nobilis
CACTACAACAACAGAGTATTAGTTATATTAAACATGCAGGCTGCACAAACTATAATCTGAAGGCTCGCACCTGTATTCCTTGCAAAAAGAGAACATTTTTTTACTGGGGCTGCCGTGGTGTGAGGTCATGATTTCCAATCTGCTCCAATCCTTGGTTGGCTGTTCCTGTCTTTTGGATGAGACAGTAAAAATGGAGGTCCCATGTCAAAGAAGGTGTTGGCACATTTAAGAACCCTCCCTGCTCTACGGCCAGCAGTGCCGAGCATGAGCAATATTTGTGGCCCTTCATCGACACACGGTGATGTCTTCATATAAGTGAAAGATTCTTGGATGGGATATTAAATAATAATACAACCAATGAAAATATTTATTAAAAAGCCACATTTCAATGACTAAAGGAGTGGTCTTTGAAAACTGATTCCACTGTACTTCAACAATGCATTCATCTCACAGACTAGACATAGTTAACCAATTTTTTTTCTCCTTTCTTTTTTTTTTGTTTAAATTTTTTGTTTTTGGCTTCTCAGAAAATGCAATTACAACATGTACATTTATAACAGAAAAAATGAGTAAATATCAGTTTTTCATAATTTATTTGCCTTACATAGTGCAATAAAGTCATGATCTGAATATGAAGAAAAATAGAACGTTTTTAGCACATCATAAGATTTACGATCTTTATACAATCAGAATGACACATATCAGGTGGAATTATGGGTAAATATGACGAATCATGTTTATGAATTATAAAACTTATATAAGAGAAAAATGCTGGCTTTTTCTAGGTTATGGATATAGAAAAAATGATGCTCCTGACTATTTTTATGAAATCCTTTTGTCACGTAAAGCATGTCACCTTAAGGACTTTTGGAAAATAAATCTCCGAGATTTATATATAATTGTTATAGAAAGGAATCTGTTTTAAGAGGTAACCTTGTCTGTCGTCAATTTGTGCCCTTTTAAAACAGATGGAGGCTTTCGAAAGAGGTTTCAGTAAAAGGACTTCAAAGGTTTTTTCTTTAAATGGTATTTCATGACAAACGATTTTTAGAACTTCTGGATCTGGCACCACAAAACTTAAGAATTTACTTAAGTCTGAGAATTTTCTGAACTCCAACTTCACAACTAGTCTCAATTTAGTAATAGCTGAAATTGAGTAAATTCCAAGATTTAGATAAATTCTCCAGTTGTATGGTGCCCAGTTAAAGTCTGGTAAAGGCTATAAAAAGGAACCTGTCTTGAAAGACCACCTGTCTTGAGAGAACACCTGTCTTGAAAGACCACCTGTCTTGAAAGACCACCTGTCTTGAGAGACAAACTGCCTAGAGAGAACACCTGTCATGATGATCCACCTGTCTTGAGAGACCTCTGTCATGAGAGAACTCCTGTCTTGAGAGACCTCTGTCATGAGTGACCACCTGTCTTGAGAGACCTCTGTCTTGAGAGACAACTTGTCTGTAGAGACCACCTGTCTTGAGAGACCTCTGTGATGAGACACCACCAGTATTGAGAGACCTCTGTCATGAGAGACCACCTGTCTGTAGAGACCTCTGTCATGAGAGACCACCTGTCTTGAGAGACCTCTGTCATGAGAGACAACCTGTCTTAAGAGACTACCTGTCTTGAGAGACCTCTGGCATGAGAGACCACCTGTCTTGAGAGACCTCTGGCATGAGACCTCCTGTCTTGAGAGACCTCTGGCATGAGAAACCACCTGTCTTGAGAGACCTCTGTCATGAGAGACCACCTGTCTTGAGAGACCTCTGTCATGAGATATCACCTGACATGAGAGACCATCTGTCTAGAAAGACCACTTCTGGTCAAATATCTATTTAAATAATCATATATAGTTGAGCTTCATTGATCCAGATGCCAATAATCTGGATGCTTCACCCTCAGGACAAAATTAACTAGGAACAGAATTTTTCATTTGTATTGGTTACTGTAAATCCAGAAATTTTCGCGAAACTTTATTTTAGCGAATCGATGGCCATGCAATTATTCGCGATACTATATTTTCGCGATCGTGCATTTAAGTTAAAAGTTTGTGTTGTTTGATGCATGTTAATATCTGGTCAGTATATTTAGCGAGAACTTTATTTTGGCGAGTAAGTGCTCTCGCGTAATTACGCGAAAATAAAATTCTCGCGAATAAAACTGGATTTACAGTATTATAGAGATGTTGTTTCATTAATTCGGCTGTTTCATTTATCAGGACAATTTGCTTGGGAACGAAGGTGTCCACATGAATGAGGCTCCACTTTTACAAAAAAAAATTACCATGAGAAACAACCTGTCCCAAGAGACCACTTTTGAGAAATTTTCTTTTTAAACAATCATACACATGTATAAATAAAACCTGTCATGAGAAACCGCCTGTCTTGAGAGACCACATTTCCATGAAGGGTGGACTCTCAAGACAGATTCCACTTTGGTAAAATGCAGTTGGCTGTCCTTGTCTTTTAGATAAGACGGAAAAAAACTGCAGTCCCGTGTCAGCATAGGCAAAATTTGTCGGCACACTGTGATATCTCCAAATGAGTGAAAGATTCTTGATTGGGACGTTAAACAACAATACAACAACGATGATGTGATAAAGTATGCAAGTGGACTTGAAGAAAGCTGGTGGTCTCTTCCTTGGGACATTTGTAACAAATTAAAGTTATCTCAACTATGCACCATACACCTGAGAGTTTGTTATATGTGGCATCAAACAAACAAACTGAAATTTTTTAATTCTCATATCAATACAAATGTCTTTCCTAAAGAATTGTCCTCTGTTTCAAAAACATTGACAAAGAACATTTGTATTTTTCTTGTGATCTCTAGTGCACTATGAGAGACCATTTGTCTTGAGAGACCACCTGTCATGAGAGACCCCTGTCATGAGAGACCACTGTAATGAGGGACCACCTGTCTTCAGAGACCAGCTGTCATGAGAGACCACATGTCATGAGAGACCTCTGTCATGAGAGACCACTGTCATAAGGGACCACCTGTCTTGAGAGACCAGCTGTCATGAGGACTAGCTGTCATGAGAGACCACCTGTCATGAGAGACCTCTGTCATGAGAGACCACTGTCATGAGGGACCACCTGTCTTGAGAGACCACTGTCATGAGAGACCACCTGTCTTGAGAGACCACTGTCATGAGGGACCACCTGTCTTGAGAGACCACTGTCATGAGAGACCACCTGTCTTGAGAGACCAGCTGTCATGAGAGACCACCTGTCTTGAGAGACCACCTGTCATGAGAGACCACCTGTCTTAAGAGACCACTGTCATGAGAGACCACCTGTCTTGAGAGACCACCTGTCATGAGAGACCACCTGTCTTGAGAGACCACCTGTCATAAGAGACCTCTGTCATGAGGGACCACCTGTCTTGAGAGACCACCGTCATGAAAGACCACTGTCATGAGAGACCACCTGTCTTGAGGGACCACCTGTCTTGAGAGACTGCCTGTCTTGAGAGACCACCTGTCATGAGAGACCACCTGTCATGAGAGACCACCTGTCTTGAGAGACCACCTGTCTTGAGAGACCACCTGTCTTGAGAGACCACCTGTTTTGAGAGACCACTGTCATGAGAGACCATTGTCATGAGAGACCAGTCATGAGAAACCACCTGTCTTGAGAGACCACTGTCATGAGAGACCACCTGTCTTGAGAGACCACCTGTCTTGAGAGACCACTGTCATGAGAGACCACTGTCATGAGGGACCACCTGTCTTGAGAGACCACTGTCATGAGAGACCACTGTCATGAGAGACCACCTGTCATGAGGGACCACCTGTCTTGAGAGACCACTGTCATGAGAGACCACCTGTCTTGAGAGACCACTTGTCTTTATGATCACTGCCACAAAATACAAGAGACCATTGTCATGAGAGACCACCTGTCTTGAGAGACCACTGTCATGAGAGACCACCTGTCTTGAGAGACCACCTGTCTTGAGAGACCACTGTCATGAGAGACCACTGTCATGAGGGACCACCTGTCTTGAGAGACCACCTGTCTTGAGAGACCAGTCATGAGAGACCACTGTCATGAGGGACCACCTGTCTTGAGAGACCACTGTCATGAGAGACCACTGTCATGAGGGACCACCTGTCTTGAGTGACCACTGTCATGAGAGACCACTGTCATGAGGGACCACCTGTCTTGAGAGACCACCTGTCTTGAGAGACCACTGTCATGAGAGACCACTGTCATGAGAGACCACCTGTCTTGAGAGACCACTTGTCTTTATGATCACTGCCACAAAAGACTATCTGTTTTGAGAAATCAATATCATCAGAACCAATCTGTCTTGAGAGACCACTGTCATGAAATACTGCTTGCCTCAAAAGACCACTGTCATAAGATTTGTCTATAGTCGATCGCAGTTTTATATGATCAGTGGCCTTAAGAGACCACAATCAGAAAAGAAAAGTTGTCATAAGGAACCATCATTTAAAGAGACCACCTCTCTTGAGATCTTTTTTTTTTTATGTAAAACAATCTATATCAAGAAACATTGTACTTCCATTACTAAAAACAACAAAACTGTCCTGTGAGATCACTGTTGAGACCACCTGTCCTGTAAGACAGCTGTTGTAAAACACAGCCTGTTTTGTGCAATTACTGACATGAAAAATCAAATGTTTTTTGAGATTGCTGACATTACAAACCACCTGTCTTGTGAGATATCCTTATAATGAAAAGCCACCTGTCTTGTGAGATATCCTTATAATGAAAAGCCACCTGTCTTGTGAGATATCCTTATACTGAAAAGCCCGTCAATTTTGAAGAAAAATAGGATGAGCTTCTATTCCTTCAACGTTCGTCAAAGTTCTTTGACAGACTTTGATCAAATTTTTCTTTGACCGTTCCCTCTGTCAAAGTTTCCATCAAAAACTTTGACCAAGAAAACTTTGAGAGTGTGAACGCGGCTTAGTATAAATGTGGTTGTGCTTGTCAGCAATGATACTGTCAAAAGTTGGCCAATTGCAATGCATTGTTAAATTAACTCGTACTTAGCTACTAATTACAGGTTAAAAAATTCTGTCTTGTTATTAGCTAACCATGTGATTTAACACCATTGCAGGGTTATAAGTTAGTTAATTATGAATTAATGAATAAAAATCTTATGATAAAGTTACAAAGCCACAAAATTAACCATCAGTAAGTTCATAGTTAAATTTAACTATGAGTTAAACTATTGTGCAACTGGGCCCAGATGTTAACGCTCTGGTATTTTTGAATCCCAAAGTGTAAAACATCATGAATATTATGATGACTTTATTTAACCTGTCTGAGGGACCACTGTCATAAGAGACCATCCATCTTGAAATACTACTCTCATTAGAAACAACCTGTTTGAAACCTAAAAGATAACTCTTTTTTTTCAAGTAATGTGATAAATCAAACCTGTTATGAGAGACCATGTACATGTATCTCGAAGAACCACAAATCCATGGTTTTAGGGGTGGTCTCTAAAGATTTAACTGTAGCAATAGCCACCTGAAAATAACCGAAAGCATTACATTAGTAATGACAACTTTTGAGACCTTCCTTTTTATGACGTTTCCTCACTGGAGCCATGAATCTTCAATACTGTGCCTTTATTCACAAAGAATCCTACGATAAATATCACTCTTAAGTTGTAAGTGCATGAAAATTTCATATTTATTATTACACAAATTATTGATTTTAATGAAGAAATATCGTCAAAATCTGTTTCATATGAGTCCAGAAAATCAGATTTCTTCACTGATGCTCTCTGACGATTACAAGTGATTTCAATCTGAAGTTTTTTTTTTGAAAAGGGCCCCTTATCCTGAGAATGTTCTCATTCTCGTCATCTGTTTTTACTTCCCATTGCACCTTCATGTGGGGTCACTATGGCTGAGCTGTTGGCCTTCAGATCCTGAGGTCCGGGGTTCAAGCCTCAGCCACATTGCAGTTCGCTGTCTTTCAGATGAGACAGTAAACACAGAGGTCCCGTGTCACAGTAGTTTTTGGCACATTGAAAAAGCCTTCCTGCTCTACTGTCATACCTGTAACTGCTGACTAGAGGTGAGAGACTGTGATTTAGAGCACAAGGCTTAAACCATTAGGCCATGGAGACCCTCAAACTTGTGTAAACATTTGTATAGATAGGTTTCAATAGCATCAATTTTCTTGGAGTTATTTCCCTTTGTTGGCCATGTTGGGGGTCCATGAAAAATATTCTATGCATAAACCAACCAAATTACCTATCCTATTTCTGATTACTGGGGTTATTCCTTGAATATTTACTATGCTGACACAATTCATTAAACCCCCTCTCTTACATAAATACTTGCATTGGGTCGAAAATAAGACAAACTTTGTCATACAAATCTTTCAAATTTGGCATAATAATGAATAAAAAACTCCAATCTGACCCCTTACCATGGCTGACAAAGGGAAATAACTCTAAGAAAACTGATGCTAATGCATGTGCTTTTGACATCAGAGAGTAAAAAAAGAGAAGATGGTAGAATGAGACAAGGAGAAAGTTTGTAACAGTAATATTTTATTTTCAATACGATAAAAAAAAGACTAGTTTGCCTTTTATCTTCTGGCTGAGTCACTCTTGATATCACATAAATCCAATAAATTAATCGACCAATCACGCATCACAATTGCAGTTATTCCCACATTTACACAAATTGCACGTTTTGAATGTAGATAATAATATGTACATTTGGAAAAATTGTGAATAAACATCAAAGGGAGATTAAATTGAATAAAATCTATTATCACAAGTAAAAAAGAGGATCTTTTTAATGGAAAAAATATCAACGCTTCCTTTAACGTCCATCAAATCCTGAGATCCACGTCACAAAATAGGAAACATTCAATAATGACCTCATCCTCATTTAACAGTTCAATATCATTAGTCTTTCGTAGAATTATGGTTTGCATGGCTTATCAACTGTTGATAAAATTCGGACTCTAGAAATCGAGGATAGGAGTCTTTTTCCATTAGAGCTTGAATACGCTTCTGTGCATCTTCAAAAGTGGATCTCGTGGGGTGTTCTAAATTTGATACAGTTTGCATTCTTGTCTTGGAGTCAAGATTAATCTGCAAAGAAAAAGAGAAGAAAGGTATTATTTACTCTGTCAACCCTACAAACCATAATGGACTGTTCTATGACAATAGAAGAGAACATACTATTCTGATACCAAGGGTGGGAAGGGTTAAATGATAGAGAAAACATGTACTTTTTTGTGTTTGTTGTTGATTTTTTGTCCATTGCACACTGGACAATTTTTCGGCCAGACAGAAGTGTCCAGATTTAGGTGGCAGAAGAGGGACCTCTGAGATCATGTGGTCTGATCGTTGCACCTTAATTATCATGGCCTCTCACCTGTGTATTATACCTTGCTTTGGTACATTTAATCTGTATACATTTTGCTCGTGAAACTCTAGAATAACTTGAAAATGGATGCCATCATATCAATGAAAGTTTTTTTTTAGATTGCAAAGAATTTTTGCTTATTTGCTGAATAAATTTTGTGGTAACAGGGGCAAAATGAAAATGATGTAGGCCGCTGTGGCCTAGTGGTTAGCATGTTGGTCTTCTGATCAAGAGGTGCAGGGTTTGAATCCAAGTCTCGTTAGTGTTGACTGTCCCTATCTTTCGGAAGAGACAGTGAAAACCAGGGTCGATCCTGTGCAACAGTAGGTGTCAGCACGTTAAAGAACCCTCCCTGCTTTTCTGTCACAAGTGCCGAGCATTGGCCAAATTTGTCGTTCTTCACCGGCACACGGTGGCGTCATCATTCAATGTACATATGGATGTGAGAGATTTTCTTTTTTTTTATTTAGTTTTTCTTTGAAATAAACAGAACTCACCTCTTTTGGGGCTTTTATTGCCACAAAGTCGCCATAGATACGTTGTGATTGGGACTGTAGCTTATGTGTGTCATCGCATGCCTTATAATCTTGACATGCAATCCAGAATTCTAGATTTTCCTCACTGAATTCAGATCGTAGAAACCCTCTGAACAGCTCAAGTCCACCTGATGATTAACAAAAAATAAAAAAATAATTAAGTTGTAAAATTACATCATAAACAGAAAATAAAAATATAAGGAATCAGAAGAGCTGTCATTTAATTATAATTAGATAATTTGAAAATATTAAGAAGCATCAAAAAAAAAATTTGGGGTGCATTCCATTCAGTGGTTCTAAACACTAGGTTTCTTATGTAACTCTATGACCAGTCAGACAAATGTGGAAGACACCTATAGGTAAAGACTGGAGGATCAAATATTGACACTGAACATGAGACCTACTCAAGTCCATGACTTCTTGGTTAAAGGGCGTTCTTTTAATCTTTAATCTAACACTAGACCTCTTACAATGTATGGTATGGTATTGTTATTTAACGTCCCACTCAAGAATATTTCACTCATATGGAGACGTCACTCTGTGCCGGTGAAGGGCTACAAATTTTGCCTATGCTCGGCACTTTAACGTCCCACTCAAGAATATTTCACTCATATGGAGACGTCACTCTGTGCCGGTGAAGGGCTACAAATTTTGCCTATGCTCAGCACTGCTGGCCATAGAGCAGGGATGGTTCTTGAACGTGCCAACACCTACTGTGACATGGGCCTCGGTTTTTACTGTCTCATCCGAAAGACAGGGATGGTCAACCGCAGAGTGGCACTGACGCGGCTCGAACCCGGATCTTCCGATTCGCAGTCAAACACGCTAATCTTACAATGTACATGTATATAACTCTTTGACTAGTAAGACAAATTTGGTATACATGTAAATATATTTCAAGATCAACAACTGGAGACTCAGATGTAGAAAATCAACATGAAAAATTCATAAACAATCTGTTAGAGAATATTTTTAAAGCTTAACGATAGGTTTGAATTTTCTTAACGAAAGATTTCATGATTTTCCTTCCGTTGACAATTGATGAAAAATGGAGTTTAAACTATATAATGTAATGCACCCCTGATAACTAAAGAAAATTTGAAAGTGCTAAGTCTTTAAGAATTTGCAATTCTTACTGTTTTTATCTAGTTTTACCAAATATCTTGAAGGAAATGAAGGTCATGAAAAGATGCATCCAAAACATATGTTCTGTAAACTTGAAGTAAGCTACTGACCATGAACATGTATTTTTCATGAAAAATTCAAATCCAAGAATCAATTTTTATCAAATTTAATTTGTAATTCTCTTTTTGGAAAGAAAAATGTTGAGATTTGTTGAAATTAAAATGATGTATACCAAGGTGTTAATTTGTCAGGGGGGTGGGGGTAGACAATACAATTTTACATTGAAGAGTTCTGATGCAGCATCCAATAAAAAAAAAATCTACCTTTGTCGCTTAATAAGCAATCAAACGATTTCCTCCACTGTAATGCCTGATCTGGTGTGGGTCTGATGTGAAGTGGAGCTTTTGTCCCTCCTCCTCCAAGAGCACTATCTGTGTTTCTTCTGCGTAAAAACTGAAATTTTTTCTTCATATTCTTTGCTCTGTAAGAAAATAAATTGGAAAAAATTAGCATATTTTGCCTACCGTATATACAGAAAATAATGAAAATTTAAGAAAATCTTGGAGCAAACTTTGTTACTCTGTTTGGAAGAGTGACACAGTTTTTGTGCCGAAGCTTACTGTCATTGTGCTTCATCATCTACATATTTGGTAAGGTAATGAACTGAAGAAAAAATTCACACAATCAAAGTACAAAAAAATAAACAAAAAAATAAAAAATTAAACTTACAATGCACTGAGTTTACTTTTCTTGAACATGATCTCCAGGTGCATGAACAGGTAACATGAATTCCAACAGGTATGTGTGGAAGTCTCAGGTGCTAACGAGTTAAATAACGAAGGACTTATGATGTCATAATAAGATGACTCTTATCACCATGGCAACAATTTATAAGTCTTCATCCCAACATCATGTTTTTGACATGTCCTTAACTTTTTCGTGATTTTATATTTTACCCGATATGAGTAATATACCTGTACTATCTAATAACATCTAATACGCTTTTTATTAATATCATGAAATTCTTGCTCAACTTATGATTTGCGTTGTTTTTGACCTCGTTACATGTTATACCTATTGATACATGTTTCGTAAACATAATACGGGAAACGAAATTCCTTATATTGGCAGAAATGAGATTCAAATTTGCATATTTTCTCACAAATATCCTTACAGTGCAAATACATGTACAAAGAATTCGTAAATCTGTAAAATGTGAATTCACAACTTCGAAAAAATTTGCATACACATGTTGTACATGTGTATTTTAAAGTTTTGTCATACTCTCATTATAATTACCAGTATTGGCAATAACAAATTTAATCATCATGTTGCCTATTGCCATAAAATTAAAGTAATATGGAATACAGTATTTAACTTTTTTTTCTTTTTTCATAATGTTTTTTTCATTTTATTTTATTTTTTTATTTTTTGTAGACAGAATAGTTCTTATTTCTATTAACCTTTAAGTAGATCCCATTATACAACCTATATTGAATTTTTAAGTTTAATTTATTAATCAATATCGGAATTGTCACAATACACTACGTGTACTAAAGACACTTTACAAATTAGATGTATTGGAGAGACATATATGTACATGCCCCCACTGGAGTTTACAAGCTGAGGTATATTCCAAGGGGAATAACTCTGCAAAATATTCAACCTGGATCAACTAGCCTATCGCCAAACGTCTGACACATGGCTCTTCATGTGCTTTTTTTACATCAATTGATTGTGACATAATAATCAAAGAAATGTTTGACGGGCCTTTTAATTGTGATGTCATAATAGAAAAGTTAGTCGGAACGTTCCGTGTCTGGTATTTGGCGAAAGGTCAATTGTGAACTTGACCTGCATTCTATATACCAAAATTTAACTAAAAAAGTCTTAGTATGACTGAAAAATGGATAAGAAACTAAACTATGAAGGATGGAGCATAGGGAACATGACATACTCCAGGTCATTTTTAGGCCAGGGAAAGCGAGATATGAAAATAAATGCAGTATAAATTGAAAATAGGAACTTACATATTACGTGACTTCTTTTGGTTGCCATTGACACCCCCAAAATCTTCATTAGCCATCATGGCGGCATCTGCCGAGCACGTCTTGTGAATGGTTCGTCCTTTCAGCATCTGAGGGGCCGCGTCCAGATCTCCCAGTAGCCTTCTGTGATACATGTTGAGGTCTGCTGCTCGATTTTCCATCTATAACGATAAAAATGTAAATGTTGGTAAATAAAACTTGACGTTTTCGTAACAATGGAAAAACATTCATGTAACACATGACGCCCGATAACAATTGTGCAGGACTGCTGTTTCTATTAGTGATGGAATGATGTTAGAGGAACAATATCCCGCACTAACGCCGTTTAAGTGGGACGATTACGGAGAGTTACCTTCCATCACCATTGGAGATACTAGTACTGCAGAAACGTTTAAGTTATCACGTTTTTCATTGTATTTATAGGTTTATTCTTATTATTTGTTCTGGGAGCGATTGTGACTGTGGTTAGTATTTATCATCTTTTGATAATGAGGTCATGGGTCAAATCTCTGTGGCGCAGTCAGATGACATTTCTTGTCCTTTCAATGAGTTTGTGTGGGTCCCATGCCACAGTAGGTGTCAGCACTATCGCCCTTTCAACCCCAAGTATCCAAATGGTATGCTCTTTTCCAATGTCTCAGATCAGTCTATTATGGTCTGTGGTGTTGGAAGGGTTAAAGAACCGGAGGCTCATTACTCAATAGCAGTAGATGCTAAGCGCCGAGCCTTTTTATGCTAGCCCTTCGCCGGCATACAAGGATATAAGTGAAAGATTCATGAATGGGATGTTGGACAACTACATTTTGTATATTAATTTTATTTCAAGCACCATGAGCTGACAGAGATGAAACTGGAGCTGGGTTGGTTGGTTGTATTGTTGTTTAACATCCCACTCAAGAATATTTCACTTGTATGGAGACGTCACCGTGTACCTTTTTGCCTATGCTCTGCACTTATGGCCATAGAGTAATGAGGAATCTTTAATGTGCCAACACCTACTGTGACACAGGATCTCGATGTATAGCTGTCTCATCCGAAAGACAGGAATGGCCAACCGTACCGTGGCTTGGTCTCGAACCCTAGACCTCTCAATTTGAAGTCGAACATGCTAACCACTAGGCCATGACGGCCCATGATATTCAAGCTATATTCAAAATATTGTATACTTGAATGATATACTAGAGCATGTAATATGAATGCTTAAGTCACTTAGGATATACACGTAGGGTTATTTTGAATATATTATAAGAAGAGCAATAACTTCTCTTCGCTTACCATATTAATTTACTAGGTATTGATACATGTACATGTAAACCATTGTCTAACCAATAAGCAAGTATGTTTGAAAAAAAAACAACAGCAATATCAGCATTATTTTGAGATACCCTTTATCTTCAATTCTAATCTTTATATAAAACCAAATGGATCTAAAATGGTGATACCTATAATACGAGACAGATGTCAATACGTAGCCCACAGATGTATTAATTATGAGACACGAACAGTAATAATTAGGTCTATAATTAGTAACACAATAAAACAAAAATAGATTCAAATCTGCTCGACTTACACTCCCATCAAAGTTTATACCAGATATGTTGCGATACAATTAAGAA
>JACSZP010027697.1:0-10094 GCA_016161895.1 Pinna nobilis
GTATACTGGATTCACCATGTCTGTCCGTCTGTCTGTCTGTCTGTCCGTCTGTCCATGTATTCCGCACCATAACTCAAGTACCCATGGGTCTACAAAGTTGATACTTCACACATGGGTTGCCTATGACTCAAGGAGGATCCCTATTGATTTTTGGGTTGGAAGGTCAAAGGTCAAGGTCACAAGACTCTGTTCCTTGAAAATAGTTTCCGCACCATAACTCAAGTACCTGTGGGTCTACAATGTTGGTACTTCACACATGGGTTGCCTATGACTCAAGGAGGATCCCTATTGATTTTGGGGTCGGAAGGTCAAAGGTCAAGGTCACAAGACTCTGTTCCTTGAAAATGGTTTCCGCACAATAACTCGATTACCTGTGGGTCTACAATGTTGGTACTTCACACATAGGTTGCCTATGACTCAAGGAGGATCCCTATTGGTTTTGAAGGTCAAAGGTCAAGGTCACACACATAACTCTCGTTCCTCGAAAATGCTGCCACGGGGGGTATAAGTCCCGTTAGGACAATTCTAGTTTTAACACACTTTTCATCAATTTAAAGGGATAAAATACCCATATACTCAGCACTTATCTGGAGCACTGTAAGAGGGAAAAATGATCAGGAGAAAAAATGTTTAGGAATATATATGTATACATATATGTGTAGTTATGTATATATTTAATAATGTATGTGTGTGTGAACGTAGAGATACAATGTTAATTTATCTCTTCATCATTTATGAAGTTACACACCTTTACTCAGTTTTCGCATTTTTATTTCCATTTTGTGTGAAGTTAACAAATGGGAGCTAGGTTATCTATAATGTCTATATGATATACCGGTACATACATCATGTGATGTGTATCTGTTTTATATTACAGCAATAAAATTGTAATACTATAAAAGATATTTGTTTCTTATACATTTAGGGCATATCTGAGATCTGAAACGGTCCCGTGGTTACATTGCACCTGATCATGTGCCTACCAAAAAATCTACTAAATTAATATCGGAGGCGGCCTCTGCAAGTCTTAATAAGTCTGTTTTATTGAGAAGAAGCAGTTTGGACCGAGAGCTTGATTCGCAATTTTGTCCAAATGTACCTAGAGGTTTGTCACGTGGTGATAAAAGTCACATGATAGATAAAGGTCCGTAATGTTATCTTGGAAAAAACCTTTTGAGTCATTAATTCGGACGCCAGTAATCCGGATACATCACCTTCCGGACGAAATTTAAGGAACTTAATTTTTGAATTGCATTTGTCACTATGAAATATATGCTTCAGTAATCTTGATGCTTCATTATTTTTTACATTTCTGCTGGGAACAAGGGCAATGGGATAAACATGGCTCCTGGACTTGTTTTTACATTCATATGTAAGAGAGAGATAACTTTGCGTCCATTGTTATCCTCTACAAAAATGTCGACCATGTCAGACCAAGCCAAAATTGGCTGGAGTTGTCCTTGAGGTAGTGAAGGTTTTGGCTGGTTGTATTGTTTTTTAACGGTTCAGTCAAGAATTTTACAGTTATATATAGGTGTCAAGTATGCTGCTGAATTTTTATAAATTCGGCATTTATGACCATTTAGTAGTGAGGGTTCTCTTGAATGCTAGCACCTATTGTGACACGGATTTCACTGTCTTGTCGAAGGACAGGTGACAAAACAAGTCCGCACCATTGATTCAAACCCATGACCTCAAGTTTGGAAGGTTAACACACCAATCACTTTTCCACGACGCTTCGACAGTGGACTCCCCGGTTCTTTGTCACAGTAGGTTTTGTAATGTCACAGATCCCTCACTGCAAAAAAAAAGCGTCAGTAAATCAAGCATAGATCAAAACGTGAAGCCCTTCGCCGTCCTTCATATGAGTGAAATATTCTCGAGTGACATTTTAACCCTTTTAACACCACATACCATAATGGACTAGTCTAAGACAATAGAAAAGAGCATGCCATTTTAATACTCAGGGTTGAAAGGATTTAAGGACAACAATGTTTGGATGCAGCAAATTTGGCTCGATTTTCCAAGAAATAAAGTTTGACGGTTGTTGCTGATTTTGGAGTTGAGCCATTAAATTGAATTGAAGAAAATAAAATGTCGCTCTTGCATATGATTTTACAAATCTATCTAAGAATTTTGAAATGTGTAAACACTTAATGAGAGATGCAAACACATGTGAACATTTGGTATTATTTTCTTTTTCCCTAATGGCGACACAAAAGAGTAAATCTATAATGTTTAGAACAATGACCGACAAGCCAGTTAGGTAAATGTCCTATATAGACATTTGCTACTATCGTAATTAAGTTGTATACAGTCTTTGTCCCTCTCATTGTCACGAAATTTAGTACTATTTTACCTCGCGGAGGTGTCCAAATTATCTGTAATGTAATAAAACGCACGTGGTGGAATGCTGCGGCTGTATGTTACGATAGTATGATGTGTTGATTTAAGTATCTTTGTAATGTCAAAGTCCTCAAACAAAAACGGCTTATTAGCTAAAATACTCCGTTAGGGCACAAATCAACTTTAGAAATTTATCTATTGTCGCGCATGCAAAATGGTTGTACCAGATTTGGGAGTAAAAGTCCACAAAAAAAAACCAAAAAACGATCAAGATCGAGAGCCTATATTCAATCATTGCATTCAAGTGAATAACGGCAACTCGGTCTGACAGTCAATATATATTAAAAACTATTCTTATTAATCATCATCAAAATAAATCTGTGGCAGCAGATAAATTTATTTTCATATATTCAATGACGATAATAAAATTAAAATATCCTACATGTACAGTTTTTGAACTACAACATTATATTCTGGTCGATATATCAACACATGGACACAGTGGAGATGTGCATATGCACATATGTACATACACGTTGAAGCCTTTCTGACATATTTCATACCAATCATACGGCCGTTTTTAATCACTGATCTTGACTACCTTTTGTAATATTAAACTGGTAAAGATATTGGGCTAACGGCGGGTGTGACCGGTCGACATGTTGTTCTTACTCTTAGGCACCTAATCCCACCTCTGGTGTATCCAGGGGTCCGTGTTTGTCTAATTCTTCATCTTACAATCCTGAAAGAAGTTATGAGATTGATCGCCGTCGTTACCTTAACCTTTTCATACGATTTGATTTTTTTTTTCAAATATTGTCAAAATGACAGTGACGTGAGTAGTCTTGTTGTCGAATTATCATTATACAGGGGATATATCCCTTGATGATGATATCCTCCCTGCCTCATAAGTCTCATTCCGATTTTCTTTTTGTTATTATTATTATTATCATCATTATTAGTATAATTATCATCAGTATTTTTATTATTATTATTATTATTATTATTATTATTATTATTATTATTATTTTGGTTGAAATGTGACTTCTTCTCAGTCTGTAATTATTGACAGACGGTTGCATCGGAGAAAAAAAAATCACCCAATATCAGTTGTTTAAGAAAACATGTTTCCTTTCTTTTGATAGGAGAGTAGTTTAGACATCGACAGTCATTAAGAAACACATGTATCTATTGTCGAACCCGGATGTGTCGAAACCGAATAGAAATTCATTTCACCCTCGGATAAACACGAATTTCAAAATAACTAAATTAAAATAGTAATGAAGAATTTTTTAAAAAGTAATTCCAACGGAAAATTAAAATCATTAAATGAAATTAACCGTGATTTCAATATATCAGAGTTCAATATATGTGATGTCATGTTTTAATTTTGAATTTCACCAAGTGGGTGGTTAATACAAAAATTTTGAAAATGACCGTAAACATGACAGTGAGTTCAACTCTAAATACATTCAAACGTTTTTCTCTGTACTTTTGATGTCGAATTAACCCGTTGACATTTGAACTATTCCTCTATATATAAATCTATACGTTTTTCTCTTTACTTTTGATTTCAAAATTAGGCATATGAACTCTTCCTCTGTATCTACATTTAAACGTTTTTCGTATACTTTTGATGTCTAATTGACCAGTTGCCATTTGAACATTGATTTATTACATGAAAGTCATATGATATAAGTTTATTTTCGTTTATTTTAGGTTCGTTCACCTTAGATAATCATTCACATATTTCACGTGTTCAACACACCTTTGATTAAGTCATATTTACAAATGACGCAATTTACCACACCTGGTGTCATTAGTTCGTTTTAGGTAAGGTATTTTCTTTCTGTAAGGTAGATTAGCCCGATAGCGGGTAAATGTCCTGCATCAATACTGCATTAATTAAGTGATAATTTTCCCTTTCGGGAAATAAAAAAACAATAAAATCAAGCTTCAAAGGAGCTCTATCAAAGCAATTTTTCGAGCGATACTGAAACAACTTTCCGCAATAAAAGTTTGTTTTATGTTGATATTCAGGGTGATTCAAGCCTCAAACTTTTTTTTATAAAATAAATTATATTCTTTTGTTAAACCAGGACCCGTAATCACCAGAAAAATTCAAGCTCAAACTCAGTACTCATCTCAACTGTTTATCCTTGTATTTGAACTAAATGCAAGTAAAGTAAGAGTGAAAAGAATTTAAGCGTATCTTTTAGCATCATACTCTTCAAATATCAGTAGTAGATTTGTTTCATCGTGGTATTTAATACGTCGGTTTTGAGATAATTTCCCTTTGTAGAAGTCTTCAACGTGAAGACGCGATTAGCCGGCGAAGTGTACAGGAAGGTGGGACTGTTCTCGTTAGATAACATTGCGTGTTACTTTGTATATCGGTTTTTATTAGGATATAGTTCATTTAGATGTTATCAAAAGAATATAACTTGGTATCTTATCCTAATAAAGGTAGAATTTCGTCCTTTTCCAGCCTGAAATAAATGCTACACATTTATGGTACTGATATAGATTCTACCCTTTGCTTACTTTGGAAAACAGTCCCACCTTCTTTGTTATGCAACGTCCGAATATGCCTCCACGAGCAGAAGAGCTACAATCTCAAAACTCCCGTATTAAGCAGGTCCATAAACCGATTTGAGCATACAATCAAGTTTTGAGTATCATACTCAATGTCTTTTTCAGTAATTTTTGCTGCTGGTTGCTAATTAATAAAAACTGTTACTGATATGTAGCTGCTGGTTGCTGATTAATAAAAACTGATATTTGAATCTGATATTGATACATTTTCTAAAAGCATTTATTTTACACACAAAGCTTTAAGTTAGTTCAAAATTGAGGAATACAGTTGAGTTGAGTACTGAGTTTGAGTTTGAGCTTTATTCTGGTGATTTCTGGCCCAGTATACGACAATTAAGCCGTTCTAACGACACGGACAAACCAGTTTTAATAGGGAGGAAACGCCATGTAGAAACGACTTTTAACACAGGTAACACATTTTGGATAGCCAAAAAACAGTTTATGACTATCTGTCACTGAGACAGGTATACAATATCTTTGTGACCAGGGTGTCTTTTTATACACAGATGACATTTGAGACAAGGGCTGGGCCCATTAAAACTTGTGAATTTACTTAAGTCTGAAAAGATTCTCATATCCAGCTCATCCTGAATTCTGATTGGCTGAATGACTGGATTCTCAGACTTAAGTCAATTTTCAAGTTTTATGGTGCCCAACCCATGGGTTTATTGAAATATTTTATAAGTGGTTGATAAAAATGGGGAAGTAGAAGATACCAAGGGGCATGTAAAATTCAAAAATCAACGACAGACAATACCGTGGCCACAACAAAAAAGATACAACACTACAAACAGTGATACACACACAGTTACACTAAAAATATATAAGACGAACCCACTATAAATCCGTGATGAGTTCAGGTGCTCTGGAAGGGTATGCAAATCCTGCTTCACAGGAAAACAGATATTATATTGTATTTCATTTTGTCTCACGCCATTTTCAAAGTTATATTTATATTTTGGCAATATTAAACTTAATGTGAGTCCAAATCTTTCCGTGGAATATACTTTCGTGGTTCGACTATCGAGTGCGTTTATACGTTAGTGAATTATATTGTAAGATCCATGTAAATGTCGGAGTAGAATATAAATCGAGAAATTTATTAAATAGTTCACGAAAAACTGTATGTATTGCATCTTTGCCAAAGACGTAATTATCCCATGCGATCAGAGATATAGAGAACAAATCAAAGTCTCGGCACAAATATCGTATATTCACTTCTTCGTGTTGGACAAGCTATTTAACTACTTGTTTTAAAAGTGTCTAAAGAAACTGAGCCCCAAAGCTTGGCTGATGCTAACATACTTGACAGATGGTGTAGCGAAACGTTCCGTTTAACTAATTTTTCAGAAACAGATTTATTTCAACTTTAAGTTCCAATTTGTTGTCAGTTATTTAACCGTAGGCTAAAATTTAACTTGTAAATGAGACTTGTCTCAAAAGGTAGGGATACTGACCATGGCGTATTTTTGAGTTGATCTCTTGACCATTTTAAAAGTCTTGATCCTTACGCATGATTAAGTATGATTTAACTAACAATTCAGTTCACTGTGGAAATAGCTCACTTCATACCTCCAGTATTGACCCTCAGACAACTAGAACTAACGAGCTGATGATTGAGCAATTCCACACATCCTGTTATCACTTTATTGTCACAGCTGATATGTAATATAGGCAATTTTCATAGGTGAAGATTGTCTTGGATAAGAATAAAAATGATTACCGCCATATAGCGCTCTTTACATGTGGCAGGTGCACACTTCAACATTCTCATCCTTAGGAAAAACAATAACAATTACCGTCTTTACTTTAAATTGTCTTGATGCCGCACGTGGAGCAGGCATTGCTTACCCTTGTTATTTTAGTTTAAGTCATACTTTCTTTTTACACTGAAGGCATCACTTCGAAAGTTTTATGGTCGCCATCATGATCGATATGGTATATCTGTAAAAGGACGATGAGGAAAATGTTCCCCTTGCCATACACCTAATCCCGTCCTTTCCCCGTTTTATGACCATCACAGATTGTGACTTATTCCCGTTTTCGAATTATATGTGACACGACGGATGCCGCGCGCGGAGCAGGAGTTGCTTACCTTTCCAAAGCACCTGAATTCACCCCCGGGTTTTAGTGGGGTTCGTGTTGTGTGTATTGCTCGTTTTGTATTGTCTCTTTTTGTTTTAGTCATGAATGTTATCTGTCGTTCGATTTTTGAATTTTTGATTGCCTCATTTGGCATCTTTTACTTTCTTTCTACAGATATTCCTGACACATTTATTGAGCTTTGAATTATTTATTTCTGCATAAAATATCAAAAATATTCTTCGATCACAGATGAATAAGGGAAACAATTTTGAATAATGAATAAAATATTAGAAAAAGAAAATTTGCCATTTGCAATTGTCCCTTTGTAAGTACCGGAATTTTCTTGTAATGCACACATATATTGAAAGTCGCCTTGTAGATCTGTGCGAGATCTCCTCTTCGTTTTGTAAACGAAAATTTGTACATGTATATTCTACGAATCTAAATATAAATATAAATGAACATGTATTCTATAGTTATATTGAATCGTTTATATCACACCAGTCTTCACTATCCATCTCTACATATCGGGAAGCAGTCTAGCAATCACTTCCGTTTTGTTTCAACAAATCGTCAGTGGCATTGTTTCTCCTTTTCGAAAGGACATGTTACATTATTTCAGAAACAATTGAAAATTTGAAGTATCTATCAGTCCATATTGAAAATAAATGTTTGAAATAAGGCTATCTTTGTCAATAAATCAAAGTCTGCGTCATCTGCAAATGAAATAACTAAACTAGGGTCTGATGATGTCTGTGTTGTAACTCTAGTTGTCCCCTGTGTAGTCGTTGTCGATTTGACAGGGTTTGCTGTGCTTTGTGTGGCTTTCTTCGTTGCATCAGGGACAACTTTGCTTGAACTAGACATGGGACTGGTGTTTGATGGCACAAACGGAGTGTTTGTTGTGGTAAGCAAAGACGCTTTAGTTGTAGGTGTGACAGTTGTAATGTTAGGACGGGTTTTTGTAGTTGTTGTGGATTGTGTACGTGTAGTAGATTGTGTAGTTGTTGTGGTAGGTTGAGTAGTCGTAGTTGTTGTTGTGGTGGGTTGAGTAGTTGTAGTTGTTGTGGTGGGTTGAGTTGTTGTGGTGGGTTGAGTAGTTGTAGTTGTTGTGGTGGGTTGAGTTGTTGTGGTAGGCTGAGTAGTTGTAGTTGTTGTGGTGGGTTGAGTTGTTGTGGTTGTTGTAGTGGTAGGTTGAGTAGTTGTACTTGTAGTGGTTGTAGTGGTAGTTGTTGTTGGTTGAGCTGTTGTTGTGGCAACTGTTGCTTTGAATTCAGGTGTAGTTGTCTTAGGGGTAGTAGTTGTAGTAGTGGGGGTAGTGGTTGTCGTTGTGCTGGTAGTTGTTGTACTGGTAGTAGTTGTTTTAGGTGTGCCAACTAAACATGTTTGACAACAAGTTCCTTCTCGAGTTTGCCTTGAATATCTGGAGCATTCCTCACTTCTACAAACGTATCCCGGGTCATCACCAAAAGGACAGATATCTACGAAACAAACAACACAATTAAATTAACAAATACAAACAAAAACAAAATTAAACTACCTAATAAAAACAACAACAAAACAAAACAAACCGAAAAAACAATTACAAAATTCAACTACCTTATAGAAAGAAAACAAAATAAAATTTAAAAGTAAAACAATCGCAAAATTTAGCTACTTACAAATATCAACAAATTAAACTCCGAATAAAAACCAACAAAGAAATAAAATTTAATAAAATCATCCACAAAATAAAATTAACTAATACAAAAAGCATCAAAATTAAACTACCTTTATAAACCTATAGAAAATCATCACCTAAAACACCACAATTAAACTACATGTACCTAATAAAAACAACAACAAAATAAAACGACGAGATAGAAAGACCACAAAAATAAGACAAACATAGTAAAACATCAAAAATATCAATTCTTTGATAACAGAATTCACCATAATAGATCTTAAATTGCTTTTTTATAATGGGTAACCTTTTTCTTTGTAATAAGGCCCAGAAGTTCGATAACCCGTGGTTT
Source organism: Pinna nobilis (assembly GCA_016161895.1). NCBI lineage: Eukaryota > Metazoa > Mollusca > Bivalvia > Pterioida > Pinnidae > Pinna > Pinna nobilis. The sequence continues at coordinate 9,042 of JACSZP010027697.1, forward strand.
CTCCTTATCATCACCATTAGTTATTCACAAAAATAATTGTTGTATTGCATTGTTGTTAAACGTCCCACTCAAGAATCTTTTCAATCATATGGAGACGTCGCCATGTGCCGGTGAAGGGCGACAAATTTTGCCTATGCTCGGCACTGCTGTCCGTAGAGCAGGGAGTGTTCTTTAACGTGCCAACACCTACTGTGACATGGGACCTCGGTTTTTACTGTCTCATCCGAAAGACAGGGACGGCCAACCGTGGAGTGGCGCAGCATGATTCGAACCCCAGGCCCTTCGATTCGAAGTCGAATACGCTAACCACTCGGCCACGGAGGCCCCACAGCAATAAAGACAACAATAGCAAAAAACAACAAATTTTGCACTTAGTTTTGTTTGATTTTTGCTTTAAGTCACACTCGACAATCTTTCAGTCATATGGTGGCGGCCAGTTTTTATTGGTGGAGGAAAAAGCCCGATTACAAATGTTTCCCGGGAAGAGACCACCTGTCGTCCTTAAGCGAACTGGCAAACTTTCTCACATGGTCAGTTTAGATTCCAGCGAGGCTCAAACCCGCGCTGACAAGAGATGAAAGACTGAGTAACTTGAAGCACAATGCTCTAATCATTCGGCTACGGAGGTCCGACCTAGTACGTAAAAGGTTAATATCATTTTTGGCATAAACATAACGAATCCTTATGCATAACTTCATACAGTGGAGTTGGCCTATAACGAAGTTAAAGGTGATTGACTTTTGACTTCATTATAGGCATCCTTCGTCTTAAACATTAGGATTAATTACATGTATTTACAAATCGTATTTTTTTCCCGGATTTTAATCCTCTTTATTATAGCACTGAATTCTCATCAAGCCGATTCGTTATAGACCAAATGTACTGTATTAAAGACTGAAAATGGGGCCTCCGTGGCCGAGTGATTAGCGTATTCGACTTCGAATCGAAGGGTCCGGGGTTCGATTCCCCGCAGCGCCACTCAGCGGTTGGACGTCCCTGTCTTTCGGATGAGACAGTAAAAACCAATTTCCCGTGTCACAGTAGGTGTTGGCA
>JACSZP010027724.1:0-10766 GCA_016161895.1 Pinna nobilis
CTACAAATCGGTATATAGTTTATATGCGTTGGAACGTCGGAAACATAGAATATTTGACCAAACGTTAACACTGTCGCCTATGGAAAACCATTTAGTGGTGTCTGACCATTTTTACGGTTTATGGAATATCCGTATGTGATAGTGTATCAACTTTATTTTGAGTGAAAAATTCAAGAAAATGTAAAACATACCATAGTGAATCATAAGTTGAAAATCAAATGTGGCAAGCCGAGAAAAAAATTAGAACAGACCGAGAATCGAACGCAGTTTTGCCTAATTGCAAAATTTCCTAAATCTGACGCCTCTTTGTAAAACAATCTTATGACCGCCTTGGCCATTAGTTATTGATTTGTTCCACTTCTAATCGTAAGGTCCGGGGTTCAAGTCCGAGCCACGCTGCAGTTTGCAATCCCTGTTTTTGAATGAGACAATAAAAAGCAAGGTCCTGTATCACAGCAGGTGTAGGCATGTTAAAGAGCCCTCCTTGCTATACGGCCGTAAGTACCGAGTTTTGGCAAAATTTGTCGCCCGTCACCGGCACTCGACACATGAAAACTTCTCTCTACGATACACTAAGCCATCCATGTTAAATATCCTCTCATCATTTCTCTTGCAATTATATTATACAATATGCTTTATGCAAGAGTGTGATAGGCTTATTCTTTGTTATTGCTAAACAATACTTCCAATACTATGATACATGTATACGTACATCTCAGGGGCCTCCGTGGCCAAGTTGTTAGCGTGTTCGACTGCGAATCGGATGAGACAGAAAAAAACCGAGGTCCCGTGTCACAGAGGGTGTTGGCACGTTAAACAACCCTGCCCGCTCTACGGCCAGCAAGTGCCGATTATAGGCAAAATTTGTAACCCTTCACCGGTACACAGTGACGTCTCTATATGAGTGAAATATTCTTGAGTGGGACGTTAAATAACAATATTTTCCCATACGTATATCCCATTAGCACATTATGTATGTTTGTGAACTTGCTTTGATATAGATTTGGTTGGTTGTCTTTTTCAATGAAATGCAGAAAACAGATAGACTCCAGGGGACCATTTAATATTCAAAAAATCGCAACACAGACAGTACCATGGCCAAAACAAAAAGAGACACTATAGTAAGTTACCCACACAAAAAGAAGTAAAACTAAAATTGGGAGATGAGCAAGTGCAACAGGTATCTGTGTTTTCATATGACTACAGTATACAGGGTTATTTTCGCCCCGTGTAATTTTCGCCCTGATGCACTTGTGAGCAGTTTCGTCCAGTTTTAAATTCGCCCTATCTCGTCATTATTCAATTTAATGAACTAACCATTTTGAAGTCGTCCAGTTTTGAATTCCCCCACTGAAGAGTAGGAGGAAAGGGGCGAAAATTTCCCAGCATACAGCATTAGCATGTCACTTCCTTTTTGGAAAATAAAAATATCAGAGTTTCACTGAAACGGAACTAAATGGACAATAATTTCGGACTCTACCTACCCTTGCTTGATCTGTCGTAACAGAGAGGTCAAGGTTTCGGGCCCCGGGGAAGCCGACTTCTTTTTTTTCACAAACTGTTACAACACATATACGCAAGTTGGGGTTGTTTCCAAATCTTAAATCCGGTTCATTTCTATTAAGAGAAACGAAGGACCACAACACAACTGCAGCAGTCGCAAGTTATTCTGTGTACTACTGTACCATATGAATTGCATAGGAATACGAATCAGCTTCTATCTCGAAATGAAATATTTATCAAATGATATTAATAAGTGTAAATTTTCAGTATAGTATATTACTATTTTCAGTATAGTTCATTATAAGCATTATTGACAGTGGTATGGTATGTTATGGTATGGTATGCTATTGTATTGTTGTTAAACATCCCACTCAAGAATATTTCACTCCTACGGATACGTCACCGTGTGCCGGTGAAGGGCTACAAATTTTGCCTATGCTCGGCACTGCTGGCCATAGAGTAGGAAGGGTTTTTTAACGTGTCAACACCTACTGTGACACTGGGCCTCGGTTTTTACCGTCTCATCCGAAAGACATGGACGGCTAACCACAGAGTGGCGCTACGCGGCTTGAACCCGGATCTTTCGATTTGCAGGTCCTTATTGATAGTGGTACAAAGGTTGAACATTGGATTTCTAGGTTTGTTTGTGTTCAATTTCATATTTTCCTACCTCAAATTTTCTTAAAACCAGAAATCATGAAAATTTTATTCGTCATTATGGCGAAAGTTACGAACAAAATTAAATTGTCGCTTAGTTTTTAATTATAGAATGTCAAACGACATCATTCATATTTCTTTCTTTATATATTGAAATTTGTTTAAAGAGTGGTTCTCTGGCAAATCTTCGAGATTTTCTAGTTCATAACAATACACCAATTTCAAATATTTTACATATATATTAGAAGGTGATTCTTGTAACAGGATCGATGTTTGAAAAAGTTGACATATCTGCTAATAGTATTCTAACCCATCTCAGGAATAGATAATGCAAACAAATGCCGTAAACATGCGTTTATTCAAATCCAAGAGAATTTATCATATCTAAAACCAAACAAGAAAATGATTAGACAAATTATCGGCATATTCAAAATGGCGACGACGTTTAAGATCAATAACCGTGAGAGAAATAAAATACTAACATTTCCAAATCTGTAGTTAATACACATATTTTGATACAACAAAATCAGAGCGTCGTACTGGATTCTTAATCGACTATTCATGCCGGACAGTCGATAGTTTGAGACTCGACAATGGCGGCGGGATTTTCCCGCCACTCAGGAAGAGATGTCTATCTACTGATGAAATTAGAACCCTCTTGAAATATAACCAAGGGTTTTAAAAATCGCACTCTCCGTTTCCATTAATCTAGGAATTATTAAACCTGATTACTAATGTCCAAGCACTAAAATAATTAAACAAAACATAATGTAACATGTATTAGTTTGTAGTTTAATGTTTTTATTAATTCAGTATCATATTCCAAGATTACGTTTTGTATGTGCAAAAAAAAAAACCCGATTAGTTAAAACATTATCCATTTACAAAAATCACATTGGTTTTCAATTACAATAAACAGATATTTACTTATATTATGTCCAAAATATGAATAAAGTCCAAACGCATTAATTGTACATGTGCCGCATAACAAAATAAAGGCACTAGTTGTAATTTTCTGCAATTTTTTGAAAGGCTGTGTCATATTTTCCAGTGAATATTGTAAGAAACAAAACTTAAAATAGCTTTCCTTACTTTTACCGAAACACACATATTTGAAGGGATAATCTATATACGACATCGAAGATTATTATACCTCTAATACATATATCTGCTTCTGATTAGTTTAAATCGTATCATGTGATCGAAAACATTATTTATGTCATCCTCCTGACTGGTTCATGTCACCCTCTCGTGCGCCTAGCTGTCCTGCTATTTGTTTCTTACATTGTGACGTCATAAGCCAATACAGAAATTCTCGGTGAATGTACAGCGTTGCGCTCTCCGACAGGCAGTGCCTATGTTAAAAATCAAATTCGTGGTTTCTGAAGAAGATGGTCTTTATTGATTCTGTATTTCGGTATAATAAACAATTTATTGCCCTGATTGGAGGGAGATATGAAGATTTGTTTACCCACGACAAGTCACATTTCCCTCGGGCTCTGCCCTCGGGAAATATGACTTGTCTTGGGTAAACAAATCTTCATATCTCCCTCCAACCAGGGCAATAAATGTATAAGGTCATACAGAGCACATAGCATTGGATCATGTTCTCCATTTTACAAAAGCCTTTGTTTATGAGGTATGGCATGCATTTTCTGTAGTCTACTACAATTTATACTTTGTATGTGCAAAGCAAAACAAAAAAATACCGTTAGTTAAAAATTGTGCAACAGAATATCAGGTTTACGTTGGAGATAAACAGGTTCTTATTGATTAGTATGTCCGATACATAAATAAACTTCAAACCTATATTGTATATGACTCAATAAAGGCAAAAGTTGCAATGTGCAATTTTCTTTGAAGGACTCTCTTTCACTGTTTCGATCAATTATGAAGGTAACATACATGCCGTACATTGTTTAGAAACAAGAATCAAACAAATTCAGACAACGATTATAGATACTGATCAAAATGGTTTAAGTAAATGTTATGGTCGGTATAATAGTCTGATTTGCCGATACAATTGTGATTGAGTCGAATTCTGTCTGGCGTGTTCCATACCGGTTGTTAGATCGTTCTTTGCACACTCACTCAAAAAAATATTTACAGAAATAAAGGACGTGTATTAGTATACACAAGTTACCACAGAATGTCGTCAAAACTGATTGTTAATATTAACCTTTATTAGTTACCTAGTATTTTTATACAAGGCACGATGTGGTACTTGGTTTTTGGTTCAATGCAGATGAGCCAAACCTAAACCTGGTATTGGTAAAAAAAAAAAGTAATACCACTTCGTACCAGGTTTGAAAAAAGTCTAGATAACAAATTTACCTATCGATGAACCATTTTGAAGTTCTTTACACCTTCTCTTTTCGATTCAGATTAAAAGAACTGCGACAGCACTTCATCGAACAGTTCGCACGTAAATCCATCGAAATTCTTTTCCTGGTTAATTCACGGAGAGACACCACATACATAAGCAGAGTTTGTTTGCGGCTTTGCTATTCGATTCCATAGTCTCTTTTGAATTTATCATTAAATTATTAGATTATATTTCTTCAAAACTCGAAATCTAAAATCTTTGCTACCATCTTTGTTTTCTACGGCTACTGAATGCAGACGATTTGACAGTTCAAATGCTCAAAGTGTAGTTTTAACCTCGATCCAGCAGTCGAGCTTTTCAAGCGTTATTTTAACCTTGGTCCAACGCCTGGTATGAAATAGATCGGAGACCGTTCACATGTACGCTTTCTACCGATGAAAAATCGACAAATTTGTCAGAGGCGGGGTAATGATTTATACACGTCGTCAAATAACGAAATACAAGAATTAAGTAATGGTTTAGGCTGGGCATTTTTGGTATGTAACGATGGTAAACGACAGAAAATTGGCTAGGAGTTAGCTAAGTGATATCTTCTTGAGTACAAAACCTTGTAGTTAATAACATTTGTAGAACCTGAAATGATGCACTGTACGAGATATAGAGATTACACAACAAGTAGGGATTGATTATCATGTTTGTCCAACTCGAGTTAGTTAATTTTCAATATTTCAAAGCGCGAGCGTTATCGAGCGTTTTGAGACTTTGGAAACTAACTAATGAGAGTTTTATAAACATGATCATCAATCCAAATGAGTTTTGTAGTTTGTTTCTACTATAAAACGAGATTAATTTACAAATTAAAGTATTGAAAGCGCCAAGAAGAACATGTTTTATGTTCCCGCTATAATGAAAGCCCACTCAATGTATTGTGACGTCAAATATCATGACGTCAATTTACGACGTCATTTTTTAATTTCCTGACTTATCAGCAAATCAAAACGCGCGGAAGTGATTATCAACGTGTGGTTTATCGCTATTTTTAATCAATTGCAGCCTCAATTATACAGCCGTATTAGAATGGTTAAACTTTTTGTGTTATGGTAGAAACCTACCTATGTAACGTCATTATAGAAAATCAAGTAAAATGGTACAATACTTGGAATCATACACTTAAGAAATGACATTATTAGTTATCTACGCTGCCACGCAGGTGATACGGTTTCATATTACATGCCCGAGTTTCTGAATTTCCCCGAGCCGGAACGATGACCTGTTTGCCAACATAGATGGCGAATTTATCACCCTTCTGAACATCAATATTGTACAGCGAAATACAGCAACATGCCCCATAAATGTATGTTTACAATGTTTTTTTCACTTAGCCAATCAAACAGTGCATAGATGCGATCGGGATCGAACTTCCCGTCTCTGTTTATATATCAGCTAAACAAGGTGCACAGAAAATGCCAAAGAAATGTTTATCTATTTTCATGGCTAAAATAAAACAAGCTTAGTATTATGGGTAAGGATAAGGATGATGTCAGTGTACATGTACTAAATCAACAGACGGAGAACGTAGAGTGCTTCCCTTTGCTCACGCGCGCCAGGCGTATCATTACTAGATACTTTTATCGTGAACAAAGCACGAACATTGTTGTTTAGGCGTTAGGACACTGAACATTTGGTTCAATTTCAATTCTTGTATATTCTTATCCTCTGAGAAAAAACTGCTGGTCACTTATGGAAGGCCGTTGGACTTAACATTGCACATCATTAAAACGGAAAGATGCTTCATCTGCCTACGTCAGAAAAGGGGAAATTGTACACATCAAAGAAAAAATATTAAAAGATATAGACTGAATAACAAACAAAATGTTTAAGCAACACCGCCAAAAAAGGGATTTATCTATGTCTACTATCAAGTCAGTTGTGATATTGATGACGAATACATGCAATTTAATCATTTCGGCTGTCGAATCTTGGTTTTATCAAATTTCACTTTCTGTACTATTCGTGTAGGTTATCAGATTGATCGCCGTCGCAGGTGTTTCCGTTTATGGTTTCGTGTTCGAACAAAACGATACCCGGAGAGGGGCTTTATTTGTGTTGTTTTGTTGTTTACTACAATTTCGAGACCACCATCTACGAATTCCAATGTTCTTTGCGACTTATGAATTCTACTTGAGTTATGTGTGTTCTCCTCTAAAACTGGGGGACGATCGTCTGATTGCTGTTTAACAATTTTAGAAAGGTATTTTTTCAAAACGGAACTCTTTCTCCTTTCCACAATTTCTTTATCTTCCTCAGATGCATACTCCATTTGCAAGGAGTGGATTTTCAGAAAATATCTTTTCCCTTTTTTGGTGTTTGGTTCCCCCAGACTGGACAAAAAGCGTCTCAAGCAAGGCAAGGAGAGAATATTTTCCAAAAATAATATCACAGACAACTGCTGCACGCGCCATTGCGGATACGGCTCCTGTAATACAAGTGCGCATGTCTGTGACATCATAGCAATGAGAGCATTTATCATTAAAATATAAGTCAGAACTGCAAATAACAGAAACAGTGTAACAGCCAACCAAGGTACCCGGGCCACATAAAGTACTTCAATATCTGCAATACCTATACCTAATTTGAACATGGCCATCAAAGAGGAGCCATAAGTCTGAAAGTCGTCTGCGTCTGCGTCAGAAACACCTTTAAATAAAATGTGCATTCCTGTTGCGAATGCAATTAATTCAAAACTTATTACAAGTATGAATCTCAGCATGTCTCCAACAATCACCTGTTTTATCATCTCAGTGAAAAAACTGAATATTTTGAAGGGTCGTAGGAAGAAAATACTGAACCACCAACCACATATAAGGGCTACAATTAGTGCCTCGCTATTGTGAGTGTTTAATTGTACACCCATTGAAGTATCAATTATTATGGTTACTGCAAAAGCAACTAAAAGGATGATATATTCCAGGTTGTGGAAAATATACCTCCTGGCATTGTGTGTTTTATACTTTGTGTAACTGACTGATACAGCGATGGCACCATATATAATTCCATATAACAAGAAAATCCATCTCGTGATGTGTATAGCTTCTTCTCTTGGTCGATATGTGCTGTTTCCCATCTCCACTTGAGAAAAGTAGGTAGCTCTTTGGACCGAGTAAACTGTTAATGCACTCATGACCGCGAAATGCGAAAGCAACCAGAACCAAAACAACCATTAAACTTGGCCCATTTCAGTTTGACAATACTTTTAATAGGGAGAAGTTCAATTATTCGGTATGCATCTTTACTTTGATAGTTGCAAGAGAACAACATTTCAAGTACGGATTCTGTTTCCACCAGGTTAGATTCGTAACATCCAGTTGAAGCAGTATCAAGGGATCTCGAAGGTAGACCCTCTTTGACTATACCTACCTCGTTGTTCTTGAAGCATGAAGATAACGGATCACTTTTTGATTTTAGATACGTACTGTTGTCTATTTCAGTGATGTCATACATTTTGACATCAAAAAGCCCGTCGTGACCGCTCACAATATAGTATACATCTTTTAAGTTCAATATGAACTCGAAGAGTTCACTAACTCCGTGCATTGCCGCGAGCTGGAGGGGTGTGAGGTGGTCATTGTTTTGAAGAAACCATAAATATGAATACTGATGCGGATCTTCTTTTATTGTGTCCCGACTCTGTGGTTTTTGAGACTTGGGATTTATCCAAGTAAACATTTCCTTAACTTGCTGGACTTTCTCCGGATGAATTGCAGCATATTTAACCAAAGTATGTAAGATAGAATCACCATGGCTATTCTTGGCGTGTAATTTCGCACCACTATCCAAGAGTAGTTCAACAAGAACTGGTTCAAATTTCAAGAAGGCTACAGCTAACGGGAGTTCTCCCATCATGACGGTATTGACAAACATCTTGCCAATCGCTTTAGTTTCTAATAACTTAGGAAGACTTCCTTTCAATTTTTCTCCTTTAACCATCTTTCGAGCAGCTTTTTCGTTCCCTTTTGTCAAAGCTATATGCAGTGCAGATTGACCTCGATAGCTGTCCGATGATTCCCGACCCCTAAGAAGCAATCCTGGGCACAACTCTAATAATTTTGACACCAGGTCATCATTGTCATAGTACTTCACAGTAATATGGAGAAGTGATTCATCCTCATTTCCTTTGTAACTAGATAAAGACTCAGTTTTGTCCAGCTCAGATAGTTTATCAAGCGCATAGTTGACCTTTTCTTCATCTTTAAACTTAATATAAGCCGCTATCTCACGTAAGTATTGTTTTTCATCATTCAGAAGTTTGTTGAAGCGAACCTTAAAATCTTCGAGTGATTCTTTTTTCGTATCGTCATCCATAGCTGGTGCATTCGTGGATTGCATCTACCTGGATAATTAAGAATAATTAAATGCCATAAAAAATTGTCTAAAGCGGTTTACTTAATATTCGACCTTTTCTGATTTTCTGGTATTAAGCGATTTAAATATATAATGATGGGGTCAATTTCTGATTAAACAGGGTCATGGCATAGTGCGCGTTTCTTTGTAATTATTATTTTATATTGAAAGCAAATACAAAGGATAAACTATGCTATCTAAGGCCACATCCATTTAATATTTCGTCCTACTTTTTGCTCTCCCAAAAAATGGATCAAGACGGCGATAGAAACATGCAAGAATTTGGAGCAATGCCAGTTTTTAATGAGCGGGGGATTTCTATTTCTTCATAACCGAGAAACCAAAACCTAATACTGTTGGGTTCTAAAATATCCAGGAGTACATACAGCCTAGGTCGCTTTCTTCATGTAAGACCATAAAAACATTTGACCGTTCAACTCTGTGTACAACTATCCCCTATCCCAAACTAAAAAAGGAAATTAAAATAAGAAGTTAAACTTTGTTAATTACAAAGGAATGTCGAACGTAGATACCAATTACTCGTTCCAGGGAAAGACAAACCATATCCCATAAAAACCCCACTCTGATTCACAATCTTAGCCTCACGCTTTAACTTAACTTTCCAGTTGTATAAATGATGTTCTTTCAATGAATAATTCTAAGCTTGGAGACTATATGGAACGCAACAATACAATAAATTAGAAATAAAGTATTCCACTGTCAGAAATGCTTTATATTTTGACTTACATCTAGAGATTTACAATGAGGGATGGCTGAGAACCAAACTGTACGCTGAAAGACATGGCTATAATTTCCCTGTGGTTAACTTTCCATTATCATGTGGTCGTAATATTCCAGCAGCACCTGTATGTGAACCATACATCACTCAGTTGATATGATATTTCAGAGCATGTGGTTCAGGATTTCCTAAATAGAGGAGTACTGCTGAAAAGGACTCCTAAATGTTCCTCTTGTCGGACTCTGAATCCCGTCCTGCTATTACCGATTACGACTATCACAGTCATATCACCGAATTAGAAACATAGGTGACACGGTGTGTGCCGCGAGTAGAGCACGCGTCTATTACCCTTCCGGAGCACCTGAACTCATCCCTTCTTAGTATGTTTCTATTTAATGATCTATAATGTTTTGCTTGATTTGATTAGACCGGAGATTGACGAATTATTCTGTGAAACGTTATCATACATTCAGCAATTCTTCCTGGGAGTAGAGTATATTTTCTTATAAAGTCATTGTCCAATGTCTTTATATTGTATACTGAAGGTATTATTCTCTCTGATACAAAGGTTTTAATTTGTATCTCTGCCAAACAAAGATACCTCTTGAAAGACCCACAGGAAAATATCACGTAGGCCCCCTACTGATATGAATGTTTATTATTGACAAAATCTCAACTGCATAATTGTGTAGGACTAATTCAATCAATATATCGATGCTGATATTAAAAATTTGACAGAGACAAACAAAAAGTTTGTCTAAATGCGTAACTACATGTACCTTCTACGTGCGTTGCTAGGTTGTATTGTTGTTAAACTGATAAATCTTTCACAGATTTGGAAACGTCTTCGTGTGCCGAGTTTGTCGAAGGGCGACAAATTTTGCCTTTGATCGGCACTTAAAGCCGAAGAGAAATGAATGTCCTTTAACGTGCCGAAACAGAATGTGACACGGGGTCTCAGTTTTTACTGTCTAATCCAGAAGCCATGTACAACCGACTGCAGCCTGGCTTGAATTTGAACCTAACACCTCGCGATCTTCCATCTAAATTAAAACGCGAATCTTTACAAGAGTGCATGTCATTACTACGGTTGGTTATGGTTTTACGTCTCGAAAACGAGGTTGTATCCTAGGTCGGTAG
>JACSZP010027730.1:0-14620 GCA_016161895.1 Pinna nobilis
TACCATGAGTGCCTTCCAACCACGTGAGGCATAGCTTTGGAGATGTCTCCGCTTTTACGGGAGAGATCTCGAATGTAATTTTATGATATAAGAAATGAAATCCGAAGCAAATAAATGTACTCAAAGTTATTGAAAAGAGTATCCGCTCAGGATTTGGCAGTGTCTTACAAAATCACCCCCCTATTTTTCCACTGGATTTACACTTTTCACACAAACGGACTTGGGGCACAACTAAAAAAGCGGAAATCCGCCGAAAAGCGGAAGATTCTCATGCCTGATGGCTATAGGTGTGGGCTATCAAGAAAGGTTCTAATGTTTAGACCACATTTACATGGCTATAGGTGTGGGCTATCAAGATAGGTTCTACTGTTTAGGCCACATTTACATGGCTAAAGGTGTGGGCTATCAAGATAGGTTCTAATGTTTAGACCACATTTACATGGCTATAGGTGTGGGCTTTCAAGATAGGTTCTACTGTTTAGACCACATTTACATGGCTATAGGTGTGGGCTATCAAGATAGGTTCTACTGTTTAGACCACATTTACATGGCTATAGGTGTGGCTATCAAGATAGGTTCTAATGTTTAGACCACATTTACATGGCTATAGGTGTGGACTATCAAGATAGGTTCTACTGTTTAGACAACATTTCCATGGCTGTAAGAGTGGCCTCTAAGGACAAGATCTACTGTACAGACCACATTTTCATAGCAACTCGGATGTTCTCTTAAGATAGATTCTACTATACAAAGAGACCCACAGATCTTGTAGCCCTATTGGTACACATATGGATAAATGAAGATCACTAGAAATATTTAAAAGGGGATTCATGAATTTACAATAGACCCTTAAATGACCCTAGTGTTATAGTTTATGGTTGTGAGTGTTTTTCAACTGTAAATCAGACTGTTTACAGTAACTCCCAGGAGGCGGAGCTTAGGCATAAAATAACTTCCTGTATTGTTGTTGTTGTATTATTGTCTCAAGTCCCACTCAAGGAAAAGTGTAGGGTAACAAATTTTGCCAATGCTTGGCACTTAAGGCTGTAGTGCAGGGATGGTTCTTTAACGTTCCAACACCTACTGTGACACGGGACCTCAGTTTTCACTCTCTCATCTGAAAGACAGGGACGGCCAACAGTAGCTTGGCGCTGCACAGATTCCAAACCTGGACCCTTTGATATGAAGTCGAACACGCTAACCACTCGGTCATGATGGCCACACTTCCTGTAAAAATAATCTCAATAAATGCCCACCATGTATTTGATCACTTGTATCAATTCTAAGAATGTAGGGGGCGCAAATCAGTCTTGTTCTTATTTTTGGCAGAATAAGTGAGCAATGGACTTGCTTCGTCTAAGCACTTATGCTCATTGAGCAACAGACGGTAACAATTTTCACTGTTCCCAGCTGCAGCTTGGACCTTGGACCTGAGGCGTGCAATCTGTCATAAATTACTGTAAACCAACTTGTTTCTACACGCTATTTATATTTGCGATGTTTGCGAATTACTGACATTGCAAATTCAAATAGCTGCAAATTTATTTCGCAACTTACAGCAATAACAGGTATAAATAATGCATCGTGAAATTTAATTGTTGCAAACATTTTTGTAATGACAAATTCGCAAAATTTAGTAGCCGCCGAAATAAGTTGGTTTACAGTACTTAGCTCTCAAACTAGAGAGTGAAACGGAAACCAACCTGGTGGTGAGGCAAAGACAATCAAGGCGTCTGTAAAACATGGAATCACGGGGATGTTCACAATGTAGTCCGCCTCCTCAGAAGTAGTAGCCTGGGTTGCCATGGTAACCTCCTGAGGAAAAAAAAAGATAAGATCTGTGTCGAGTACATTCTAACCCGCCTTAGCAACTCACTGAATTAAAGGACTACCTGTCTTGTGATGGTTCCCAAAATGGCTTTTTGCCATATAAATCACCTGAATTAAGAGAACACCTGTCATGGATGACCCTTTTTGTTCTTTCCATTGAACGTTCTCTTTATATAGGTTAGACTGTATATTAATACTGCAGATTCCTAAATGAAAGCGATGAAAAATTATTTGCATGATTTTGCGAGTGGACATCCTTGTGGATTTTAAATTCTCGCCATTATTTGATCTGTTCTTGATGGAATTATAAACAGCAAATCTCACTTATAAGATTATGAATTGATCAGCTAAAAATATATAGTGCTTTTAATAAACACTACTGCAACAGATAACAATGTATAAAATAAACATACTTCAGAAATTATCTCGGGCCTGTGTGGCCAAGTGGTTAGCATGTTCAACTTTGAATCAAAGGGTCTGGGGTTCGATTCCCGCAATGCCACTCTACGGTTGGCCGTCCCTGTCTTTCGGATGAGACAGTAAAAACAGAGGTCCTGTGTCTCAGTAGGTGTTGGCAAATTAAAGAACCCTCCCTGCTCTATGGCCAGCAGTGCCGAGCATAGGCAAAATTTGTCGCCCTTCATCGGCACACAGCGACGTCCCCATATGAGTGAAATATTCTTGAGTGGGACATTAAACTACAATACAATATAATGAGGTGGTCATTAGGCAAGGTTCCACTGTACTTTTATTTCAAAATCTAAATTTTCCTAATGATAATGACATTCTTTCTCTGTCAGGTTTTTTTCAGCAGACACAAGGTATCTCACTATTTCACTCACCCCTCGTGCTTTTAAATCATCTGTTTCTGGATTTTTGGTTGGTTCTGTCCCTGCTTTTAAATCTTCTGTTTCTGGCTTTTTGACCGGTTCTGCCCCCGCTCCTGTATCTGGCTTTTTGACCGGTTCTGCCCCCGCTTCTGTATCTGGCATTTTGACCAGTTCTGCCATCGCTCCTGTATCTGGCATTTTGACCGGTTCTGCCCCTGCTTCTGCATCTGGTTTTTTGACTGGTTCTGCCCTGTAAGCCATATCACTATTAGCTAAAGTATTAATACTGCCACCAGGTGGCGGTATACTTGGCGCACCAGATGTTGGCTCCTCTTTTTTTGGCTCCATCGGGAACACACGTTTTCCTTTGGCATCCATAGAATCACTGAATGATGACACAAATTTTCCCTGCCTCGCAGTATTATCAGTCTCTGTTCTTTGTTCGGTTTCCCGTACATACATTGTTACACCTAAATCAAGATTTTCTTCAGGAGGTCTTGCCCTACTGCTGCAAGCCTACAAAAGTCAAAACAAAGATGAAGTCAGACTATTTTCTGATATCCTAGTCATTCCAACATTTCTTTTAGTGCTTGTTTCAAAGTACCACAATGATACGTTTGGTTTTTTCTTCCGTATTTTATATGCATCAAGCCAGTATTTCTTTCAGTCCATCCCGATACTGTCAAAGAAGGATGTAACAAACATTTTTATTGGTTTGAAAGCAAAATCCTGTTACCAGAGCTTCTATCTAATTCAAGTCAAGAAAATACAAAACAAGAAACCGCTAAAGACAGTTTGGCTGGATTAAGGGGCCTTGACAGAAATTAAACAAAATTGTTGACTCTGACAGTCAATCTCCTATCACTACAGTCCACCCCCAAATTATTGGTTTGAATCCCCTCTTACTTTCAACACCTACATACAAATTTATTACTAAATTCTTTTAAACTATTCTAATTCAAGGCATAATGAAATACAGAAAAATATTCATATTTCATTCCTATAGAACACACGTAAACCCATTCTTCACCCCTCATTACTTCTTTGATCCACCTCCAAAATTCAAAATAGCAAAAGTTCTCATCAAGATCTATCTACATGAAAAGTGTCAAAGAGATACCATCTATGGTATTTCCATAATTGTTGACACTGACAGTGCACCCCCAATATTTTTATCCCCCTCATAAAATAAAAAAAGGTTGTGATGGGTAATACTCATCAAGGTCTATCTACATGTGTAGTTTGAAAGAGTTATGACCTATCATCTTCCCACAATGGATCTAAATGCAAGAGCTTAACCAAATTGTTGACACTGACAGTCCACTCCCCATTATTTTTTTTACCCCCCCCCCCCTCAAAAAATCAAAAATAAAAGTTGTGTAGGGTAGTACTCATCAAGGTCTATCAACAAGTGTTGTTTCAAAGAGATATGACCTATGGTCTTCCCACAATGGATCTAAATGTAAGAGCTTAACCAAATTATTGACGCAGACAGACCTCGCCATTTCATAAGCCGGATTTTGTATCACAATCCGACCAAAAAATACAGTACAACCTTTTTAAAGGAGGATTCAAATTTCTTTATAAAGAAATTATTTTAAAGTAATTGACCTTATTACAGGTAAAGCAAGCAATTCAGCATGCTAATGATATCAGAAGTGATCTGCTATTAGCTGAAAATGTCCAAAAGTAGCAGTAAAAATTGAAAAAAAAAAACCACAAAAACTCCCCCCCCCCCCAAAAAAAACCCAAAAACTTATTGTAGCTTAGGTGAGCTAAAAACCTGATATTTCAACACCTTTTAGATGTAACAACCACAACAGTATTGCTACTATCACTCCTAATACATGGGACAACAGATTATCTCTAATTCAGTATGCATAATATACAGAAGCCTGTCTTGAGAGGCTGCCCCTTCTGCCATGCACATGTGGTCTTTTAAGACAGGTGGCCTTTAATGACAGGTTTTATTTATAATCTTATTTAAAAAGATATTCTCTTATGAGTGGTCCTATATTTTTGATAAGAGGTCTTTCAAGGCATGTGGGTCTCTCATGACAGTGGTCTCTAAAGACAGGTGGTCTTTCATGGCAAATTTTATTTATGATTTCTTAAAAAGATTTTTCTTATAAATGGTCTCTTGAGACAGGTGGCCGCTCCTGACAGGTGGCCTCTCATGACAGGTTGTCTCTCAAGACAGGTTCCACAGTACCTGGATAAAGAATGAGCGTGGCTTATTCTTCAGCGCATCACAATTATCATCATTAAACAGGGCTACAATGTCTACGGTTTCAAGTGTTGTGCCTTTTTTAAAAATCAATCTGTGTTTGATTGTATTGTACACTGGCTTCTTGGAACTTGCGGTCCTCTCTTGTCCATCCTGTTCAGCGTCGGTCTGTGACCTTTCTTCTTTACACTTCACGGCCTCGATCACTTCTTCACCATGAGTACTTATGATGCAAGTAAACACATCTGGTTTCATTCGCTCACACTCTTGTTGCCCTTCAAGGAATAAAACAAGATACAATATGAATACCCAAGTATGGTAGTGAAAAGTGATACAAGTTACAGTATATTGCCAACATTAGAATTTTGAAAAGTTGATCGAACTCCGAGGTCAACATTGGCTGTAGGTAAAAAAAAAAGAATGAAATCAAAAGAAAGGTCTTTTTAGGAGATATAAAAGTTCATGTTTGAAATATGAAAGCCCTACTACACATTATTTTTTTAAGTCAAGGATAAAGATTTGCAGACAAACAGACAAAAAGGACAGGACCCGCCTTTATCTAGTGGTAAGCGTATTGATCGTCTGATTGTGGGTTAATGGGTTCGGATCCGAGCCATGCTGCAGTTGCCTGTCCCTTTCTTTTGGACGAGACAGTAAAAACCGAGGCCCAGTGACACAGTAGGTGTTGGCCTTTTTCTATATAAATAACCTGAATTAAGAGACCACCTGTCATATGTGACCCTGTTTGCTCCTTCCCTTGGACAGTTTCTTAAAACAGGTGAGACTGTAACTCTGATGGACAGCAAATGTGGTAAGCAGCTAGTCTCCTAAAGTAAGTTATACTGTATATGATCCATATACATGTACAGTCGAACCTGTTTTAAGAGACCATCCAAGGGAAGGAGCAAAAAGGATCACAAAAGACAGGTGGTTGACACAGGAAAACACCAATTTGGGAACCATTCAATTAGGTCACATAAGACAGGTAATCCTTTAATTCAGTGGGTCGCTAAGGCAGGTTAGCCTGTATAACTTACCCGAGTTAAGAGAGATTCTGTCATATGTGACCAATTTTTCTCTTTCCCGTGTGTAGTCTCCTAAAGTAAGTTAGACTGTATATGATCCATATAAATCTAGTTTAAAAAAGGCAGACCATGTTTAAATGATAAATAGTTTTGGTTACTGACAGACAGGTGGCAGGATGGATGGACAAGATTTTTTGCCCCTATGTTTTTACTAAAGCAGGGGACAAAAATCAAATGAGGACAAGCAGAGGAGCTTGTATTTTCAAAAATTCTAACTCACTTCATTTCTCACCTTGTCGAAAGAATTCCATAGCTTCTTCAGCTGTACAGTTAATTTTTTTCATAACATTGAATCCTAAACTAGAGAAAGAGTTTGTCATGTTTGTTGTATCCTTGAATGCTTGAATTCTGTCTTCTAGGTCTGGAGTGTCAAACTGTGTCATGTTTAAAATCAGACAGAGTCCAACGTGCTTGTTTTTGGTGTAATCAATGGCATATCTGGAGCTATCGACGTCAAGAACTGCTTCACTTTCGACTGGAGGCGTCTGAGTTTCCTCGTCCTTACCTTCTACAAGGGGTGACATCAAAGGGACCCTGGAATAAAAAAAATAATAATAATTTTGTTTGAAACAACAAATTTGATTGGCTGTTGTTTATATTTCCAAGCTTTTTTATATGCCATAAATTGGCTCGGTTCCCTGTCTGACAATATGGTCAGCAGCTGCTAGATGCTACGAAGCTACATGGACAAGTAGCTGAATATATTCCTAACCTGATGCTGATTTGTTCAGTCCATTAATAGAAAAGAACGTATTGTTGATAATAATATTCAAATGTGGAACCAAGTTTTTCTTATTTCTAATCAAATTATGAGGATTAACATAACCAACTATGGTCTGAGGTGCACACATTTTTTATAATCCGCTTACCCAAATCTGACAGTTTTGGATGCTAAAAATAACTTTTTTTTTAACATGCAGTCAAATCTTGAAAACTCGAGCGTCAATCTCTCGAAGAAAAGCTACGGTCCCAATTTTTTCTCTTAATAAATTAATGAAATTAACTCTCTGTCTTTTGAATGTTGACGTTGAAATTTTTGAACTCTCGAATAAATCTCACAGTCTAAAGCTTAAAATACCTTGGAAATATCATCTCACTTTCTTGAAATGCCAATTTTTGGCAGACAATTTGATTACCGGCTCTTTATTTAGCAACCAAGATGATGACAATGTTAAATTATTTAAGAATATTTACCAAATAGATGCATATTAAGAATAGTGTACAGAAAAGGGAGTGAATAAGAGGGTTTGTGTGGGCGAATAGCATTCAGCTTGAGAGATATCATATTTTTGAAAAGTCGAAGTCTCGAAAACTCAAAATTTATCAGCGGTCCCGAGCACTGTGACTTTTCGAGATTCAACAGTATTATTTGTCTCTTTTTTATTGTTGAAATGGGGAATTCTTATCTGAATGATACTATACTGTAATACAGATAATGCTAGATGTCTTTCTAATTTTTTTTTCAGTATCAGTGACCCCAGTCCCAAGACAGAAATTATGGCAGTGCAAAAGAGTGTTTGTCATCAGACTGCAAAATCATGGACTGGATCCTCTTAATGGAGGTCAGCTGGGTCTAAATAAATGTCTTTTGGAGCAGACAGTTAAAACCAAGATCCTGTGCCACAAAAGGTGTTGACACATTGAAACTCAGTCTGCTTGATGGCATTAAGTGCCAAGCTGAGAAAAATTTGAAGCCAGTCAGTGATGTTTCCAAGTTTATATAGGTAACAGATTCTTAGGGGCGTCTACAGCTCTGTGGTTAGCATGTTCGCCTTCCAATCATGAGGTCAGGGGTTGGAATCTGTGCCTTGTCTGGCGTTGACTGACTCAGTCCTTCAGACAGTTAAAACCAAGGTCATGTGTCTTAGTAGGTGTTGGCCCGTTAAAGACCCTCCCTGCTCAACAGCCATAAGTGCCCTGCACAGACCACATTTGTCACTCTTCACTAGCATACAGGCTGTTTAAGTGATAAACAATCGGTACTTGTAAAGGACCCAGCTTCTATCCCTCCAAAGCATGTATGAGAAATCTGTGGTCACATGCACCTTTATTTTGTAAAACACAATGAACTAGAACAGTCCCAATGAATGAAAGTCTCCGCCCCTTCCACCAGAAAAATTTTCTCAACAAATGCTGCTTTCAATTCTTCGTAACTAATAAAGTATATCAAGATCAGAGTTCAGGGTCAAGGTTACTGGGTCAGTTGTCTTGGTATCACAGTGTAGTATATGTACATGTACTATATTGTAGATGTGTTGAAAATCTGTGTGCAGCATGTAAGCCCTCTAACTTACATTTGTATAGTGAAAGTTATTGTTGTTGTTATACTGTTATTTAACGTCCCACTCAAGAATATTTCACTCATATGAAGACATCACCATGTGCCGGTGAAGGGCGACAAATTTTGCCTATGAAAGAGACAGAATTGCCAACCTTGAAGAATTTCCAGGTAAGAGATTTTTCAATCTCAGGATTTAACAGAGAAATAATGAGAAATCTTAATTTTTTTGCATAGGAGAAATATGTATCAAAATTGTATACATGTATCACAATAGACAGTCTCCTTATTCTTGGGGGAGATTTGACAAGTATGAAAAGAAATGTTTTTTTTACTGGACTGACAGACAAACAGATGGATGGAAAGATGGATGGTGCAGAGTGCATAATTAGATTTAATGAAAACTTACTCATTTACATGTTGACCTTCTTCCCTGTCAATGACATCACCTCTCCCATCACAACTGTCCAAACTTGCTACAAACAAAACAAAAGCACATAAGGGGCCCTGTGGGTTAGTAATTAGAATGCTACTATTTAGAGACCAAAAAAAAGCACATAAAGGGCCCTATGGAATAGTAATTAAATTCTGCTTTTTAGAAAACAAAACAACAGCACATAAAGGGCCCTGCACCTTTATTAAGTTTGGGTTCAAGTCCTAAGCTGATTACGTGAGAAAGTTTGCCAGTTTACTTGCAGACGGCAGGCGGTCCCATCCTTGGTACATTTGTAACCGGGTTCTCTCCTCCACCAATAAATCAAAAACAAAACAAATATAAAAAATAGTTAAAATACAGTAAAACCTGCTCTAGCGACCACCTGTATATAAAGACTACTTGATCACAAAGACCATTTTTTGCTGCCCGCAATAGTACAATTCGTGTACATATCAACCTCCATATAAAGACCACCTCCCTATAAAGACCGGTTTCTTGGGTCCCCTTTGAGGGTTTTAAATACAAGTTTCAGAGTCATAATAACTTGAGCCTGTGGCCAAGGGAATGACACCCCGACAGAAAAGCTACCAGCCCTCATGGTACAGAGAGTTGAGCTTAGGGCTAGCAACATTAATTACTCACTTGTAAACATTTCACTTGTTGCGAAAACTAATGATGAATATTTTTATAACTGTTAACTTTAACTGACGATTTACTGCCAGGTACACTCCCCAAAGGTGTCAGTTTTCATTTTAGTTCTATAACGGTAATTTTTCTTATTTTCATACTTTGCAATACCTTTTTTGTTATTATCATAGAGCTGCTGAACATGACGAACCAAATCTTCATAGTCATCTGAACTCTGGATTTTACATATGTTCAGGCTCTCATCTTCAAACTCATCCTTTAATTCATCTAGTTCTTTATCCAGTTGATATGCAGCAAATAATACTGGCATCTTGTCTTTCAGACCTGTAGAGTGAAAAGCAATGTATATTTATAAAGCGGAACATGTCTTGAGAGACTACTGCTACTAGTTTCTAGGGCACATCTTTCTTGAAGAAACCAGGGCCTTGTAGCCGAGTGGTTAGTGTAATCGACTGCAAATCCAAAGATCTGGATTCCAGCCGCGTAGCGCCACTCCGCGGTTGGCCATCCCTGTCTTTCAAAAGGGACAGTAAAACTGAGTTCCCGTATCACAGTAGGTGTTGGCATACTAAAGAACCCTCTCTGTTCTACGGCCAGCAGTACCGAGCATAGGAAAAATTTGTAGCACTGCACCGACACACGGTGACGTCTACATATGGGTAAAATATCCTTGAGTGGGACGTTAAGCATCAATACCATACCATACTTGAAACCTCATATAAGACAACACCTTTTTAAGATAACATATAAATAAAACCTATTATGAGTCAGGAATTCTCTTGAAAGAGCACATTTGCAGAAGGGGCAGTCTCCCTAGACAGGTCCCTTTGTTTATACACAGGAACCGTGGAATCTGTCCCTCCTGCCACACAAATGTGCTCTTTCCAGAACAGGTGGCCTGAATTATTTCTTTATAAGACCTCAATGTAAACTAAAGGTCCCTTTTTCTTTAGCTTCAGTAAGATTTAGCATATTTAGTATGGATGTACAATGATACTTGTAGTATACCGATAATGATACTGTCAAACCTGTTTTAAGAGAGGCTGTCCCAGGGAAGGAGCAAAAAGGGTCACATATGACAGGTGGTCTTTTAATTCAGGTGATTTATATAGGAAAAACGCATTTTGGGAACCACTCATTTAGGTCACATAAGACAGGTTTTTCTTTAATTCGATGGGTCGCCAAAGCAGTTTAGACTATACTTATTTTAAACTCTGGATCCCTCAAATTAATCTTACAGTCTAAAGCATAAAACTCGATCTTACAAAGTGTAAATTATCAGCAGCTAAAATCAAAGCAAATTATGTCATGATAGTGTCCTAGTGCTCCATTCTCATCAAGGAATGGAGAGTTTGAACAATTGTTTCAGTGATGAGCTAAATATACTGTAATTCCAGTTTTATTCCCGAGAATTTAATTTTTGCGTAAGTTCGCGAGAATCACTTACTCATGAAAATTAAGTTCTCGCTGAATGTTATTATATTATAATATAAAACTTAAACACAGAGAGAGAGAGAGAGAGAGAGAGAGAGAGAGAGAGAGACAGACAGACAGACAGACAGAAGGAGAGACAGCGACAGACAGAAAGAGAGACAGAGACAGACAGAAAGAGAGACAGACAAACAGTAAGAGAGACAGACAGACAGAAAGAGAAGGGGAGAGTTATTATTTCTTGTTGTATGTAGAACATTAAAATTACTTTACTTTTCAGAGCCTTTGTGACTGAGCCAATCATCCACCACTCAACAGAGTGAGCCATAAATACAACTGAACAACCAGCTGTTATCTCTTTAATCTTATTTGCTGCATCTACTGGCTCTACAAAAAAAAAGTAAACCCAATTACCAATTCTATTCACAGTAACAACACAATTTACAATTTCTCACTCACACAGAAACATTGGCAAATAATAAAATTTAGCAATGAAAGTCAAGGAACAAAAGGGAGATGCTTAAAAATATAACGGTACATGTAATAATGCCTTAAGTTGTTAGCAGGGGGAAGTATCAGAATGGTATGCTCTTTTCTATTGTCTGGACCAGTCTATTTCTGTCTGTGGTGTTGAAAGGGTTAAACTCCATATCTAAAAGCCTGGTAAAAAAAGGTCTGGAAAACTGAAGTGTGATAGTAGCTTGGATGGCTGGAAAAAAAAACTTGGTTCTCAAGCCAAGTCAATCACTTTATACATGTATGGTTCAGGCCTCACACTGTGTCCAAAAGGGAGGGAGACTTCACTCCTCCCCAGCTGGAGAGAGACTTCTCACATTCAGAGGGAGACTTCTCCTGTTTAGTGTGCAGAAGTTTCAAGGAGTATTTATTCCAAAAATGCCACCATTATGGTAACTATAATTTGTGCCTTTGAGTTTTGATTCTATGACAGGTCTTCAAATGTTGAAATGTCCATAATTAAATTTATTCTTTTTAGTTTTTCCACTGATTATGTTTTTATTGTTTTGAAATAACATACAGTGTTAGTTAGCAACCAGTAACACAATTTATTATATAATTCATTTTAAAACAACAGCTAAAATGTGTGGTCAGTTATCAGAATACTTTGATTTGGGGGTTTTGTGTGTCATGTGTGTGACTACATGTAGATCTAGGCCTAAAGCAATCTCTAATGATTGGGATCGGCAGACGCCTTCCAAGCGTATACTGCAAGTAATTGTTCAAGCAAGATGTGTGCATCTGCAGCTCTTTTAAGCCGTGCTATATTTTGATATATGTCGGTGTACGATTAAACTTTACACTATCAGCTAACTCTAACTACTGTGTTCAATTAAGGTTGATTTAATTCAACAGGAAAACTTCATGAAAATATTTACCATTCGTGAAATTTAGAAATCACTGACATGTGCTTGCCACCATGCCTCTTTGCCAATGATGTGCAGGTGACACTCTCGTTATCCGATTTTAAAAAAATTCTACTGTACCAAAAGATTTAGTCAATCACAATTTGTGTGGATAAAGGGGATGCATTTATTCATGTACAATGTAGGTAATTAATTTGGAGTGAGCCTCTTTCACAACCAGGCCTGATCACAGGTGAGAACAATTGATGCATGACATATTAATGTACCGGTTATGATTACCCAAGCCAGTAAATCTTATCAGTAATTGCTCATCGACAAGGGTTAACTTGTTGATTGTTAATAAATATTAATTAGGGTGTCGATTGGAAATGATTTTCAAGTGACAATTACTTGCTGCAGTTGAAATAAACAAATTCTAACATGGGGGACAAGCAACTTTTATAAAACGTATGTCCATTACAACTTCGCTTTTTGGTGCCTCCGTGGCCGAGTGGTTAGCGTGTTCGACTTCGAATCGAAGGGTCCGGGGTTTGATTCCCACAGCGCCACTCCGCGGTTGGCCGTCCCTGTCTTTCGGATGAGACAGTAAAAAACAAGGTCCTGTGTCACAGTAGGTATTGGCACGTTAAAGAACCCTACCTGCTCTACAGTCATAGGTGCCGAGCACAGGCAAAATTTGTGACCCTTCACCGGCACATGGTGACGTCTCCATATGAGTGAAATATTCTTAAGTGGGACATTAAACAACAACAAAACAAAAAACAAAATAAAAATCGCTTTTTCGCCGATGGAGGGCGACTTCAACCAATGTAGGACGACATTATCGCCCATGTCACCCTCTAGTGTGAGCCCGGTGGTTTAAACGTACTTGTTGATGTAGTTTCACTAAATACTCCTTTGAGTTTATCTTTTCCCTTGTAGAAATCTTCCACTTTCTTCACCAGTTGTTTGAAGTCATCCAATTCTTCACCTCCGTATCTGACAAGCAGGTACACATCTCCTAAACAAAGACAGAAAAAGTCTGTGAAAACAGTGGAACCTCGCTATTAAGACTAACCAAGTGACAAGCTAAAATTGGTCTGATAAGTGAAGTGGCCTCCTAATTACAGTGGAACCTGGCTATTAAGACTAACCAAGTGACAAGCTAAAATTGGTCTGATAAGTGAAGTGGCCTCCTAATTACAGTGGAACCTTGCTATTAAGTCCATCAAAGTGACGAGCTAAAATTGGTCTGATAAGTGAAGTGGCCTCCTAATTACAGTGGAACCTGGCTATTAAGTCCATCCAAGATACAGGCCGATAAGTGAAGTTGGTTCCTAAGTGAGGTTGACATAGAGTGGAAGATTGATAGACAGACTGACTTTTAGTGTTCTTTGTTGGCCTAATTAGTGAGGTGGTTTTCTATGTGAGGTGGTCTTTGGACGAAGTTTCCACTATACTGAAGCTGGGATGGTTTTATATAAAGAATATTTGACATTTTGGGGGCAAATATGCTTATTTCATTGAGCGAGATAAAATATATACAATGTACATTCAGGGCTCACCCTGTAGGTAGCCAATTTAGCCATTGACTAATTTTGGGGGAAATTGACTAAAAATAATTGTAATTGGCTAATTTTCTGGCTAATTATTTTTTGTTGCTGCATAAAAATTGGTATCTTATGATTGGGCAAATATATTCAAATTAGTTAGGCCTAGCTACCTGTTAAAATATAAGTTAGCAATGACAGTCAAGAAATAAAAGGGAAGGGATTCAAAATGTAATTGTTAGTTAATAATACTTAAACTGGCTAGCAGATGGCACTCTTTGTAAATCATGAAAGACATTTCACATACCGATACTTGTAAATGTTCGTTTGCTAATAAAATTATCCATTGGCTAAAAATATCTTGGTTTTTTGGCTAACAAGTTTTTGGTCCCAGAGTGAGGCCTGTACATTAAAATCCATTTGGCCCTCTGATCATGAGGTCATGGGTTCGAATCTGAGCCACATTGTCCCTTTCTTTCGGACTTGACATCTCACTCTCAGAGTAAGTCAGACGACCAGCGGTGCAGACCAGACAATACCATCGTGACAGAATTGTCAGCCTCAGCACATCAACATATGGCTACAAATATAGCTATTTAACACCCACAATTACTGAGTGGAATAGGCTACCAGAACATGTGATCCAGTCCCCTTCAAATGAAGTACAGGAGAGTCGGTCTATTACAAATCGGCTTAAAGCGAATTTAGTGCTCTAAAGAAGAGGAATAAAATCCCCTTAAAGAGTTATTATTACGGGCCATCCTTAATATGATATGATTTTGAAAATGTTCCCTGATTTACCCCGTGCCTGTTGTGAGTCAAACGTAATTGTTTATTAATTTTTTTAGCAGATGCTGAATAAATCAAACGATCACCCTTCAAATACTGAAATGATAAGAAAAGCCCATGGGAGGTTAAGATATGCAATCTAACAGTGATATCAT